>JANTPZ010015507.1:0-21860 GCA_025593235.1 Vachellia pachyceras | reverse complement strand
GCTTGTCAACACTAATTGCATCTGTTTCTGTACATGAATTTCTTAAGCATCATTGTTTAATTGCTCACTCAATATGTATTAGGGGCAGTTTAAAGGGACCTCGAAGAAGACCCTAAAAATGAAGACATTATTGGGTTCATGCATTGAATGCAATTATTCTCACTTGGGTGTTTTATATTGTTAATGATAGGGTTGCTAGCAGCTTTAACATGCATTGTCCTTTGACTAATTGTCACATTTAATGTGCTTTGACTGATGAATTAACTGCCATCCAACTGAAAAAAATCATATTCAAGAACCTCAAGGTAAAAATCATATTCCAGAGGAAGCAACTGTCAAGTGTCTTATTGATGCAAGCTTTTTCCTTGTGCTATTTTATGATGTTAAACATTAAAATGAACTTGTTTGATTTAATTTAGTCTTCCTCAGTTCCTTGTTCCTTCTGGATGTCGCTGATTTAATTAAGCATCAGGTATATGTGCTGATAAACTTAAGAACTGCACTACAAGAAACTGGAAACGTGTGCTGATTTGAAGCATCAGGAATTGAAGCATCAACCATCAAGTATATGCGTTGATTTAAGCAAACTAGCAGAGGCATTGTTTATCAGGTATGTGTGCTCATTTGACTTTAATTGCTTCTTGCTTCAGTGTCTAATTTAAATGGAAATCAGGTTGCTGAAAATAAAAAAAAATCAGATTGCTTCTTGTTAAATGGGCTGGCCGTTACCCATCCAAAACTCGCCCATTTATACGTAGCCCGTTTAAAGGAGGTTAAATGGGTTGACCTACGGGTATGGGCTAGCCCGTACCCGTGAAACATTTAACGGGCGGGTAACGGGTTAGGGCACGGGCTGCCTAACCCGCCCGTTGTTCTCCCCTAATAAATTACGAAAGGTTTTAAGACCCAGATATAAGGAAAAATATAAAGGAAAGTGCCTAGAGGAAAGAAAGATCATAATTGACTAAGTCCCTAGTCTTGAGAATTCTAAGTAAAAATGACCGAAAGGCAAAATGGTCATTTGGCAAAAATGACACAGGTAAAATAGTCATTTTGATTAAAAAGACTTGGGGCACAAAATGTCATCAAATAATAAGGACATTTTGGTAATTTGGTCAAAAGTTGACCAAAATGTCAAAGTCAACTAAGGGTAAAGTTGGAATTAAGAAATAGTAGAAAAAGTGATGGCATTTTGGTAATTAAGAGAGAAGTAAGAAAAGTGGTGGCATTTTCGTAAATATGTGGAAATTAAGAAAGAAAAAGGAATGCAATGGCATTTCCGTAGTTAAGGATTTTTAGAGGATTAAAAGACTGAGAAATAATTATTTGAGGTAGCAGGAGTCCTCAAACGCCGGAGACCTGAACTGAGAAAAGTTTAGTTGGGTCATAAAATATTTAATAAAATTATTACCTGGTATCTGGTGCGGGCAGTTTCATAGTACGGAGAACAATAGTGCCTGAAAGCCCCGAAAGAGTTTTTTGCTTAGAAAATTAAGTACGGAAAATCCGGAAAGAATTTTGAGGAACAGAAAAGAGCTGGAGAATCAGGGAAAAATATAGAATTTTTCCATGTCCTAAGTCAAATTGGCAGCCGGGAGCCCGTTTTTCAGTGTTACACGCAAATCGAGGAATCCTGACGAGTTACGAGGAAAACCCGGAGATGCTTTGGGCTAGGATATGATGCCACCTAGGCAAGGAGGCCTAGAGAATGGCACCACATGAGAGATAAAGCATCCGAAAAAGTAAAAAGAAAGTTACCCAAGTAAAGGTTACTTTACGGAAATGCGTGCCACCGGATCAGGTAACTGAACAGGCAGAGACCCAGTCAGCCCAACCCAGCTTTTTTTTAGGGCAGCCAAGAGTTACTTTTCACCAAGCAATCAAGTGAGGACAAGTGGCACTCCCTCCTCCAAGTATCATCCAACTTGGTCCCCAAGTTTTAACCTCATCCACACAATTTTTCAAGAAGCCTTTTTAATTAGCAAAATTCTCCATTTCCTCTCAAATTTTCGTCACTCTCTCCCTCTCTCATGGTCTGAAATGTTCTCTTCCTCCCAAGCCAAAGAAGACACCATTTTTGCTCTCAAGAGGAAGAAGAGCAAGCCCACACCAACAAGGTAAAGTTCCAAGCACCCAACCAACATCTTTCTTAAGTCTTGCAACCTCTTTCACCTCTCTAATGGTTGGATTCCTTGAATGACTCTCTCTTTTTGAAGATGAGAGGCTAGGATTTCAAAAGGTGAAAATGGAAAATGAAAGGTTTTAAGAGGTATTAAAGGTTGCAAGCTTCTCTTTAAGTTGTCAAGAGTAGTTTAATGAAAGTTGTTGTTGTTTTGGTTGTTGTTGGGTATTGTTGTTGGAATTTTGGAAACCCTAAAAGTTGGGGAAGGTGCTGTCCATTTGAGGTATTGAGTGGGAAATGAGTGTTTTATTTTTTTGAAGCTTGAATCATGATTTGGAAGAAGGAAAAGGCAAGAATATATGAGAAAAGTTGAAAAATCCAAACCCTCCGTTTTGTTCTATTTTTTTCGAAAATCTGAAAAAAATAGAGGGAGTGGGATTTTGATGATTCTAATGCTTCCAATGGCTTCAAAATGAAGTTTTGTGTAGGTCAAAGGTAAGAGATGGATTTTAGAAGCTTAAGAGACCATAAAAACCAAGTCTTGAACTTGTAGGACTCTTGAAAACCTAAAAGGGGGTTTATTGCGTTTTTGCAAATTTCATTGCAACTTGATGGGTGAATATTTACATGGATGTTATGCCATGATCTTTAGGGATTTGAGACCTCCAAGAGCACACTTGGAAGTGATCTAAGAGGACATTGAAGTTTAAGTGAAAAAGGAAAGCAAAGCTAAAGGTAGCAAGACTACTAATCTCCTCTTATGTTTATGAAAATGAGTTGTGAATGTTACATGAACTTTTATGATGATTAAAGTGCATGATTTGTGTTTGAAATGTGACTTTTATGCTATGGCCATATGCATGATAAAGTGTAGTTTGATGTGTCACATGTTTATATGATCATACACATGCATCAAAGTTATGTATGCACATTCACAATATTTTGATTATGTAGTTGTACTATTGGGATTCCCAAATCTCATTCCCCACCAACTAACCATGTAGGTGCAAGATAAAGCAAGGGTAAGGAAAAGATTACTGATGCATGAAGAAGTTGCTCTTGCTTGCATGGTTTTGTGTACATATTTGAGTTGCTAACTCTCTTGAAGTTGTTGTTATGATTGTAACCCTAAACCTCTACAAAAATGATCATGAGAATATGTGTCAGTGCATGCATGAAAATGGGCTAAAAGTAACAAGAAATGGTAAAGGAATAATCATGCATGATAGAGATGGGTTAATGGACCAAAAAGAGGTTTTGGTGAATTTTAAGAAAAATTGGTTTACAAAGTTGACGGGTTCCAAAGGCCCTGAAAAATGAATCTGTTTCACGTGGGAATTAAAAATAGCAAATGAGCTCCAAATGAGCTAAAATTTCCAGTCAGAAACTACACATCCTAATCTTTAAAATAATATAAATTTTGCGAAATTTGGATGTGTATTTTGAGATATATGATTTTCCAAAGTTTAAAGGAAAAACTGGAAGTGACCATTTGTACAGTACAACTTTTTGGAATAAACTGATTCAAATGGGCAAGATTTTGGGCCAAGGAGTATTTTTCCCCCATAGACCACTTAATAATTTAAATTTAGAAATTGGAACCACTCCATTTCAATTTTTCTAGAATTAATTATGATTTTTCAAAGTTGGGCCAGAAATCTAGAAAATGCCCTGTAAACAGTAACAACGTTTTTCTACATTTTTTTTTAAAATCCAAGTTCACAATTTTGGGCAATTTTTTATATCTAAAGCCCAATAGTGGTTCAAAAGTGATCTAATACAAGTGATTAGGGGTAAAATAGGAGGAGTTACACCGGTCACCTCTAAATTTTGAGGCGTGACATCAATATATTAAAATAGGCCCCATAAGTAGATCTTTAAACAATAGAATATATAAAAACGTTCCCTTTTAGGTTATGGCTTATAGAACATAAATGTTTGCATTGTAGAACAATACATTTGTGCAAAAAAAAAACTTTGCATAAGGATAAAGCCCACTTAGAACTCCTGTTAAATAATAAGTTAAACCAAAATACTTCAAATTCAAGCCACAATAGCCTTTTCAAGAAAATTGAATCAATCAACATAGTAAGAACTGTCTGGGGCAAAAGAGCCATGAGGTCAAAATATTAAAAAATATTGTAAAAACAAAAAAATAACAATTATTGAACAATAAGATAATTTTTCATCAACTGGGATTCAGAAAGTCTACTTCACCAACCTATACAGAAAAAGGCCATCCAAATGCAGCATTTCAGGGCATCCCATAATGAAATCTCTCTAGTCTTCTCTTTAAGACACTACTACAGAGTATACTTTTTACTACTTAAATGCGCATCCTTTTTTTAATAAAGGGAGTAAAAAGTGAAGGCGGTGGCATTTTTGAAATTATAGGAAAACTTTAGACGCCCTATATACAAAACGGGGCGCCTAAAGGTGGCTGTAGCAACTTTAGGCGCCTATATCTGGAAAAGACGCCTAAAGTGGCACCTTCAGGAGCCCTATGGCGCCCCTATTCACGCATAGGGCTCCCCTTCAGGCGTCCTATTACATGAATAGGGCGCCTAAGGGCGCCTCAGGGGCGCCCTATTCATGTACCCCAAACACTCCATCATAACGAGTGTTGTCCAGTAAAGACAGTAAGCCTTCTGTGTCTTATCAAATTTCTTAAACTTCTCACTTACAGCTTTGAGGTATTTAATAGCAGTGTCCTTCTCAGGAATGCTTTGTATAATGGTTTTCTCAATTGTGTACTTCATGATAGTTAAACAGATTCTATTGGATTCATGCCATAGATTGCGATAAGCTTTGTCAGCAACACTTTGTAGGCTTTGGTTCTCTCATGGCCAAATCCTCTTTAGTGATAATCAGGTACATGTCAAGGGACTCATGCCAGTCATCAAAATTAGTCCCATTAGAGTTTTCTCCAAAGACAGTTGCTGGATCACAGAAGCTGATACAACAAAATCAGGAAACATTAATTATTTCCCAGAAACATAATTATAGAACAAGGTTTCCTTCACAAAATTCAACTTATGCAACTGTAATCATATCAAAAGAAAAGTATGTGTACCACAAATATGACCATAAAGAGAAATAACACAAAATGCATTCACAGTTTCTATATTGATAGGATATAATAAACTATGAAGGCATCATTCAATTGGTTGCTGCTAACTAATCTCAGTTATATTTAAATCACAAAATTATATTAGCAAAGTCACACCGATAGGGTATGTACTTTATTAATACAATTAACATTTTCTCTCCCTTGTAGGCTTCCCATGAAATTCACACTAATAGGGTATGTACATAGGGTTCTCCATGAGAGATCCATTCGTAATACTTAGGTACAAAACCATGTCTATACAGGTTGGTTCTAACAACATCTACATCAAGAAACTTCAAATTATCACATCTTGAGCAGGGGCATCTTATCAAGCCATTAGAAACAAAGCCTCTTTGATGTATTGCAAAATCTATAAACTCATCTGTAGCACGGATAAATTCTTCAGTTATCCCTTTTCTACTTTGATCTTGTCTATTGTACATCCAACTTCTATCAACCCTCATCTCTCTACGTTAAAATGAAAAATTAAAAGTTACAGTATAAAAAAGGAAGAAATATCATAGCAAGAACCATTTAGCTCTAAACTACTCCTAACATAGCAAGTGCAACAAAATCACAGTGCAATCTAACAAAATATCATATCTAATCATCAATCACAGTAGCAACATACTTCATAATTTTATATATGCAAGCCAATTAGAGAACTCATTCTGGCTTTGTATAACTTCAACATAACATTAAGCATTTAAACATTATAATTAAATATATGGCTTTAAGAAGTTTAACAATTAGATTTAAATGATTGGGAAATGACCGCTTATATATATATATATATGCTTCAGTTAAAGCTTAAAAACAAAACTACTTATATGTTAGAATATGAATTATTCCGTACTTATCTTTTTAATATATGAGTTTGCTTAAGTTAAGAGATTCAGTTATCTATATATATATATATGCGGGCGCACGAGCACAAGAACTTTTCTTTTATCTTCATGCATTGTCTTTATCACATTACTTACATATATCTAATCTGATTAGTCTATTTTTTAACATCAGAAATAAGTTTCTAAGCAGTAAACTAGTACTTGTCTCATCATTCACCAATACATATATGTAGAGAGGACAATTTTATTCTTACATGAAGGCCCCATAAAAAAAGTCCCTTCATCAATAATGGAAATGAAATGAAAAACACCATATTCTAATATCATTCTTCAGGAGTTCAATCTCTCTCTAGCTACTTTGCACAGCTCATGCAGTTTTGAACTGCATCCACTAATGATTCTAAGTTCAAAATAGCTACACAAAATACCACAGAATGATGTAGAAGAACAATTACCGAACTGTCCACCAATCTTTTCTCACCTATAAAACACTACTTAAACGTTTGAGACCAGGTATTTTAGCGGCAGCAACAATGAATATTTCATGAGAAAAGTTCTTTGAATAAAAGTTAGTAAAGCCATAAAAGAGATAGTGAAAACCAGATTAAAGAGATCGGAAACATATCTGAGATCGGAATCAACAAGGATAAGCGTAAAGTCTTAAACAATGAAATATTTCATTAAAAGAAAACATAAAAACTTCGAGAAGACTCAAACTGACATACATTAAGATTAAGAATCAAAGAGAAACATAAACACATAGCAAAGAAAGGGCCCCAAAAGGAAAAGAAGCAAGTAGATTTCGATCATCCATGAGCAAATAGACAAGTTAGTGTTTGAGAATCAATCATCTATATCTGTGGCGTACCTCAGAGTGATTATTGTGAACACGACTCAAGAAGGCGACGCGATGGCTGGAATGGAAGATGGAAGACGATGGTGATTCCTGGAAGTCGATGGTAACGGATTTAGGAGGCTGGAGTGAAACCTGGAAAAGGGTCAGAGGTTGGAAGTGATCAGGTCTCACGTGGATGTAAAACCTGGAAAAGGGTTGGAGGCTGGAAGAGTACCTCAAAGCGATTAATGTGACTGTAACTCTGGAAGGCGATGGCTGGATTGGAAGATGGAAGGCGACAAATATGGATTTAGGAGGCTGGAAGCTTCGGTACACGGCTGGAATGAAGACTTTGAAGCAAGAAGATGAGGTGTTGCCGCTGGATGTGATTATGTGACCAAGCGGAGTAGTCGAGTGAGGGACTGTGGGTTAGGGTTAGGGGTTTCAGATGGCGTTGTTGGGTTTCAGATGGAAGCAGGATTTGGGAAAGTGGTCAGCTGAGCTTAGGAAGCGAAAATGGTCCATGTAGTTTCCATCCCTCCGAGATGTACAACACATTTCAGACAATTATAATTGAAAAAAAAAATAAGAGGGAATGTTTTCCTCCCTCTAAAATGTACACTTACACATTTTCAGAAAATTGGAACAAAAAAAAAAAAGAGGGAAAGCCCTTCAAAATTTAAACAACATAAGAGTGAAATTGAAAAAAAATATTAAATATTTTATCCCTCCAAAATTTCATGTTAAAAATGAATTCGAATAAGAAAATATTACATTAAAAAATTTTGTCACTAATTAATTTGACAAATTGGAGAGGAATATAATTTTCTTTGCTAAATTTCTCTCTAATTGAGTAATTTACAGAGGAATATATAAGTCGTAGTTAATTTTCCTCTCTAATTTTAATATAATATTCCTCGCTAAACTCCTCATTAACTGGGCATTTTAGATAGGAATATCTAAGTCACCGCTAATTTTCCTTGCTAATTTGGAAAATTAGAGAGGAATATAATATTCCTCATTAAATTCCTCGCTAATTAACCATTGTAGAGAGGAACATCCAAGTCATCGCTAATTTTTCTTGCTAATTGGGACATTAGAGAGGAATTTACTATTCCTCGCTAAATTCCTAGCTAATTGCGCTATTTAGAGAGGAATTTTAAAGTTGTTGCTAATTTTTCTCGCTAAAATGTGATTTTCTAATAGTGATCATTCATTATTATGTAGTAAAAAAATAATATGGGAAATCACATAGCATAAATACATTATGCATGTTTCACAGACAACTAACACCTTTATGATTGAGCCCACGATAGGTGAGCGTACAATCGGAAGATGTATATAATCTAAAAGGAAATATATAGTACAATTTCCATATTATCATTTATTTGAGAAGATGTCTAAATTTGGAATTTAAAGGTAACATAAATACAAATAAATTTATTTATATTTATTCTCACTCAATAAGGGAAGGTGAATTTGACAACCTTAATTGTATATGTAAAGAGAATAATCATCGTAAAACATTTATACAATAATTCTCTTAATGTTAATAATTTAAAATAATTCATAAAACATAATGGGCCTTTTTATTTTTTAATAAATAATTCATGGAACATATAAAGGGCTCATTAATTATTATTATTATTTAAAGATAGTCCAAAAAACTGTGCGTTGCTTTATTTAAAAGATTATTTAAAGGGCTCATGAATTATTATTATTATTATTATTATTATTATTATTAGTGGACCCTAGGACCCGTGCAACCCCCCGCCTGACCCGTTCTCCTTTCTCCCAGGTGCAATTAAATGGGAGTAATCACTAGTGAAGGCAAACAAGGGAGACAAGGAATAATATATATATTCTAGAATATTACCGATCAAGGGAAAAAAACGTAGGATGAGGAATTGGTTGATATTGAGACAAAATCTCATAGCATATGGGAATATTGAGATCAGTATGTGTTGAACGTCCAAGGATCATAAGGGCGCTTACTCCTCCCCATGGTGAAAACGAGTAAGTTCGAAGGCAAATTAAATGAAACTGGAAATCAACAAAACCAAACCCAGAAAAAAAAAGATCCCGAAGAATTTGCCTCGTAGAGAAGAACAAGTAATTTATTCCAATAAACCTTGGCTCTAATACCATTTGAAGAACAAAAATGAGAGAAATAGGCAAAAGGAATTAAGAAAGTTTACCAGATTTGTTTGAAGATGAAGCCATAGTATTGATATGTAAAGAGTTTCAACCCACTGTATCCAGGGATGCAAAGAGAAAAATGAGAGAGATAATAAATCAGTTACCGTATATCCCCTTTTATTATGAGAGAGTGGGATTTTATTTTATAATATTTAAATTTTAATAATCATTAATTAATGCTAATCCATTTAATATTTAATTAAAATATTCTAACAGCTTCTGTAATTAATTTATTTGACAACTTATTATTTTTTTTAAAAAAACGGAATATAGAAGAATGACAAAAAGGCAATAGGGGAAAAGCGATTGTAGGGCGCACGGGGAGGCCAAACGCACTGAATAGTGTGCGTGTGGATAAGAGAGAAGCCACTCGGAATTATGGGGAACACCGTTGCAAGGAGTACTTAAATTGTTCGTATCTAATTTCGGTAATTTACATTTCATTTATTTTGTAAATATGTGTGTGATGTCCAAACAAGCAGAAAGCCAAGAGTGAGAGAATAAGTGCTAATTAACTATATTTTATGGATATAATATTTCCCAAATAAACAAAAAAGTACATGTAAATATATAAGTATCTAATTTACCATATTATTAAATATTTTTCCTGTATAATATGTCCAACTGAGAGGGCCACTTTAATGCATTAACATGGACCCTTGGATGATTTATGACCACTACCTTACATTGAGACCTTGGAAACCAAAGGTTAGACCAAGTAAGGCGAGGATTGATAAGGTTGCGTTGTGGTCAGAAACTCAGAATGGCCAAGGTGGACTTAGAATATTATGATGAGGAAGCTTTAATGTTCACTGGAAATAGGATAGGAAACTTTAAAAGTGTACTTTAACACCTCTCGTAAGCTAAGAGGACACTACATATGTGAGAATCTGTGCTCTTGTGGATCTAAGAAAGCAGTTGATGTCTGGGTTTTCGGTGGACAGTGATGACTGTTACCTTCAATGAATGTCGACATTGAGAGTCATTAACCACATGTTCATGAACTGCCCAAGACAACCTGTGAGTAGAATCAATGGCATGTAATTGAGAAACCCCACTGGCAACAGGAACAGGAATATAACAAAACTGTCTCTCTCCGACCAGAAAACGACAATATTATGTTGGTGCTACTCCTGATGGGATCCTACAGGATGTTGGTAACCAAAATCCATGTCCCGAAGAGAACTACCTCAGGCAGGCACTCGTCAGGAAAGAAGAGGGAACCACCTGACAAGCATAGCGCTCCTTTGGAGGATATGTAGGTCACGGCGCCAAGGACAGCTGAGGAGAATACTCAAAGAAAGGAAGTTAGTAGCTGGGTCATGGAATCCATGGGAATAATAATGGAATGCAATAATGATTACGTATCATTTGAAATGTAATGAATCCATGGTAATGTCACAAAATATTGTCCCTTGTCATTAAAAATATTAATGATCAACACCAATTTTTAATGGTTAACATTAGTTTTTTAACGGAACGGGTAACATTGCTCATAAAAAACTTTCAAGGAAATATTGATTATGGGAGGAAACTTTCTAAGCAAATTTGTACATAAACCCTACGAGAAATATCAACATTTTTTTATAGAGATTGCCATGAAGACAATGCCTCTCTGATTTTGTTAATCTATTTGGTTATTTGCCCTTTGTTGACCTCTCAATGAATGAACTTTCAGGATCAATGCCAGAATTATATATGTTGGTCAGATAAGTTAGATTTCTTAAATTTATCCCATAATCATTTGATGGGGAGCATCCCAGATGAGATTGGGAATATGAAACATTTAGAGGCACTTGACCTCTCATGGAACCAACTTGTTGGAGAAATTCCTCAGAAATTCAACAATCTATCTTTTTTTGTTTTGGTTGGATTTGTCATATAACAATTTTAAATGGAAAAATTCCATTGGGTGTCCATCATTACATTTTTGAATAGTTCCACAATTGATTCGAGGTAATACGATATAAGTATTCTAATCAATCTTGTTATTTCTCCCTGAGTCTTAATATTAGACATATTTGAAGTAATATGTATGTCTGAAATAGTGACTCACATTTCTCATCATAATGGATGTTTGGGGGCCGAAATTATGATCTGACCGAGACAAGTGGATGGTATTCGAACAAGTGACTTACCCTCAGCCTCAAGCCCTCACCGTCAGGCTATTTCATTTTCCTTTTTCTTTTTTAATTGATTTTTTTTGGGGAGAAAATCCTTTGGGATTTTATTTTCCTTGTTAAAGTTACTAAAAAAATGTGCTGTTGCCACTTAATAAATTAAAGTTTTTTATTTTTTAAACCGTTTATCTCCTTTCATTGTTAAGTTAAAGGAGTTTAGGGTAATTTCATTATAAAATTTACTTTCAAATTAGCCTTTACAAACTTCAAAGTGGTAAAGTCATTTCAAAGTCCTAAATTAGACATATATGTGTGTGTGTATATATGAAACATATATATATATATATATATATATTTGGGTGATTTTTGTGTCTTTCTCCCCAGTTTTCTTCTCAAATAGTTTTTTATAAAAAAATCAATTATATTGAAATGATGGAGCTTAAACAATTAAAGATAGAGTACCATATAATCCATGGAATGCGAAAGTAATGAAACATTGGTTTTGTATACGGAGTGACGAGGAAAGAGTTAAACAACTAATGGATGTCATTTTTCTATGTGTTACGAAAGTTTAAGTGTACGAGGAGATCATTGAACAAATAGAGCAAGAGTGCACCAAAAAAAATGAAAAACTATGTATGCAAGGCTACTAATCTCATTTTACATCCCATACCAAGTGTCTGCTTGAATTAACACTATAAGTTACTATTTCTACATGATTTACGATTTATAATGTAAGTATATAAAAGAACCCAACTTCCTTTTTTTTCCCTTATTTTTAGAGCTTTCACGACCCAGTTCAAATAGGCCCAAAATAGATTTCTAAACTGGGTTCATGCATTTTCTTGAATGGAACCCCATTTTTTAAATAAGTTCAGGCTCAAATGAGAGGAAAATTTTTTTCCATCGGCCCAATTTTTACAGTCCAACTAGAATTTTTTTTTAATTTTCCATGCCCAAACAAATGCCCCAAAGTGTTTTGAGAAAAGGGTAGGTTAACCCCACCAATTAGATTTTTCAGATGACGACGGACGAGAGACAATGAAAAGTCTGGGAACTTCGCATTCGAGAGGGCTCGGCTCGTTGTTCAGTTTTTTTTTAAAAAAAATATAAAAATTAAAAATTGTGAAGATCTCGGCAGTCATGCATTTCGAAACCTTGGGGGATTTGACGCAACAGTGTGTTATTATAATAAAGGGATGCAAAAGATAATTGAGGTATGAAGATCTCTAATTATATTCATAACATACACACCTTTGGGTCTATCCCACTATTATTGTCCACAGACACAAACCTACCTTAGGGTTTTGGGCAATCCAATTATTGCATCCAAATCCAATTCTTTAAACCTTTTAGCATTCTTTAAATCTTTTGTTGTCTTTTTAACAGATTTTTCAATACGACGTAGCTTTTTCCTTCAACTCTTCCCTTTCTTCCTTCAATGCCTCCAACTTTTGCTTCAACTTCACTTTCTCTGCCTTTGTCTTGTATCCTTTCATATCTAACGCAGACTTTGTTGGGATTTCAGAACGTACACGTAGTGAAATTTAAAATTTTTCTAATTTCAAATACGGATCTGTCAAAGGCGTTTAGATCAAGGAGATGAAGACGTACCTTTTGCGTTTCGAGATCGTCCCTTCCTTTACGTTTGGATATCTTCAGATTCCACAACTTTCCACACTCTTGCTTCTGATCTCTATCGGTATCCACGCGAACAGTCTCCAACAATGGCAGTGTGTTAGCGCCTCTTCGTTTCACTCTCTCTCTAGGGTTTCAAAGCTCAAGAGCAAATTCAAATTCAGAATGGAATGTCACTACTGTTCACGAGCACTCATGTTTATAGAGCTCATGGAGTGCATCATAATCCAAGATTAATTTTTTATTAATCTTGAAAAATCCAAATTTTAATTTTAAAAAGATATTCAAGATTAATCATTATTAATCTTTAAATTCAAATTTGAAATGATATTCAAGATCCAATCTTGAAATTTGAATTTCAAAAAATATTTAAGATCTAATCTTGAAATTTGAATTTGAAAAGATATCCAAGATCTAATCTTGAAATTTGAATTTCAAAATCTAATCTTGTTTAATCTTGAAATTCGAAATTTGAAATGATATTCAAGATATAATCTTAAAATTTGAATTTCAAAAGATATTCAAGATCCAATCTTGATTTATCTTGAAATTCGAAATTTGAAATGATATTCAAAATCTAATCTTGAAATTTCGAATTTCAAAAGATATTCAATATCTAATGTTGCAATTCAAAATTTCAAAAAAATATTCAAGATCTAATCTTAAAATTCGAATTTCAAAAGATATTCAAGATCTAATCTTGATTAATCTTAAAATTTGAAGTTTGAAATTCAAAAGGTGAAATTCGAATTTTGTAATATTAATTTGGATTAAATTGATCTGATCTGATCAAATCATATCCATTTAATTAATCCAAATAATGAGCTAACGAATTTAATTTATCTTTATAAATTAAATTAATAATAGTTATTTAATTTATCAAATAAATTAAATATTAAACTAACACACACAAATATTATTTACATAATATTGTGCAATTTTAAATTTTAACATATATATATACATATATATTTAAAAATTCGAATAAATCCCAGAAATAAAAGCTCATGTTGGGCTGTTCTTGCGTGCTCTGTAGGCCCATATAAAATTGGCAGTGGGCTAATTTAACCATAAGCCAACAAGTCGCAAGATGTCTCTAACAAGGCATTACGACTACCCAAATCATATGGGGATCGTTAACACGACGCAACTTTTAAGCAACCACATCACGTCCCTTTTGTCACGCGATATCTCGATCAATGATGAGGCGTGAATGATGTCATCCTCCTATTCCTGACCATTACTTTCTCGATCCCTGAGTTGTCTGATCAAAGAAACGAAAACCCATTTTCGTTATAGTATGACCATACATTTCTCAGACTCACTCATCGATGGGTCCAGTAATATATCTCAACTAATGTAAGGGACAAATCCTATCTTGATCATTCACATTCCTCCACATGGAAACCCTTAAGCCCGATTATAGATTTTTATCATCACCCGGTCAAAGGTGACTTTTGACTAGGTCAAAGCTTAGAGACTTTCATGTAGGAATCTATGATGATCTCAGGTCAAAGGGCATTGTGACGTGATTACATATGAGATACGCTAATGACTTAATCCATGCAGCTTTCTCATAGCGGGTTGGTCCAGCACCTTGTACTCTTACAAGTGCCTATGACTTTGACTCGTATCTCTATACCTTATCAAAGTCATACTAGTCTTACTTTATCTTTGTTCCCATATAGATAACTAACCAGGGACAATAAGGACAATATTCATAATTTGCCCATAAATGTAATTATCATAATAAGCATGAAAAGTTATGATAATTAAATGGAGAAAATACATTAAAATAAATAGTATGTGAAGTACAATGATTGATCCTAGGGTACAAGTTCAAACAGACTTAACATTAGGCTCAACCAACTCAAGTTTAATCCACTCTTCCTAAGATTCTCCCACAGTTGCCGAAGCTGCTCGCGGGGCCTCCTATCCTTCATGTCTTTCCACTTATTTTCCTTCAAAAATTTCAGAACTTCACCCAAATCATTGAATGCCGTCACTCTAGCATGAGGAATTCGTTTTTTCGTATAGTTCAACATCGAAGGATACTCCAAGAAAACTTTCTCTAACAGTGGACGAAACGGCTCCTTTATGTCTAAATCCTTGATATCAATCAAGCCGACATGTTTGACCATGTTAAATTCAACTTCAACAATACATTCTTTGTCGTGAATAAAGCCATTTTTCCCCCTCAAGTTCCTTCCAACTCATAAAACTTGAGCTACCACGCCTAACTTCCCCCTTTTGGAACATGCATTTGATCACTGCATTTAATTGGAAGACTGTAATATGAGATCGACACATCTCATTCTGATCTAAACATGAGACCACTAAACCGAAAACTAGTTCCAGTAGAATGAATAAAGATGAATACCGATAAACAAAGCTCAAAGTGTACTGGGCACTATATGTTTTAAGAGGGGCAAAAACAGTTATGAACACTAAAAATGGGTGCAAAAATGCTAATATTGTTGAATATAACTTAGCATTACACTGTTACTTTTTGTGCCAGGGCCCACCGTATTATTGAATATACATAAATGACGGTGTTAGGTTATATTCAACAGTCCTGACATTATTCTCCAATTTTGACTGTTCATACATATTTTTGTATCTTCAAATAACATATAATGCTACATGTATTTTTTATAAAAGTTCATGAATATTTTTACGTCCTGAATCAATGAATAATTGACAAGTATGAAATAATGATACCTTCTCTTTTAGATTTTTTCCTGCAAGATTGATTGACCACAGTGAGCGTGAAGACTGCAGATATGCTCCACCCCTCAGGCAAATTCTTTGTATCTGCTACACACAAATATATAGCCAAATCCTTCTTGCCTTCTTTTTCTCGACATGCAGCCAATTTCCTACAACAATTAAGACCAAAGAAAATTTGTATAAATATTGGGTGCACTGTGAAGAAATATTGTTCAAGCGGGATAAAATCATATAAAAAGATGTAAAGGAAGATCAAATCGCACACCTAATAATTTTATAAAGATCTTTTGTTTAATAATTATTTTGTTCGACTTTTCAATCATTTGACTAATTACATGGTATTCTTAATTTATTTCTTTATCCAATCTAAGAATACTATTGAATAATCGAAACTGACAAATTTATGACAAAGTGAAATGGGGAGAAATGTTTAAATAATTAGGGATTGTGTTGCAGTATTTGTGAAACAGATTTCAAGTACCATTGGCAATGGCCGTCATTAAAATAATTATAGTCGGTATTGGTCTCCAATTTGCGGAAGTTCGTGATCGTCCATGAAGGTGGTTTATGCATCCTCCAGTCAAATTATAATGATCCCTCACCAATCAAAATCTGAAACCAAATTTCAAAGCCAACAGTAGTGAATCTATATATATATATATATATATAATGGGAAACTCAAATTTTGCCACCTTATGAGAAACAAAATATATACACTAGTTATTTGCAGTGACCATTAGCTAGATGGAGAAAGGGGAAAGATGTTTATCATTGTATTGAATAAAGCTGATATTAAACGAAGAAGGATACAAGTGAGAATAAGAGCTATCAATTTTGTGGACGAAGGATAAATATACACAAAGATAAAATTACCACGATTATTAGAAAGATAAAAGTACATAAAATAATTTTTATAAAGAAATTTATTGAAAAGAATAAACAGGCGCACCGCCTCGCTCTCCCTGCTGCGGATGAAGAATGGTGAGGAAGGAGATGATAGTGGAGGGCTTATATAGGGGCGGGCGAAGTTTCTCGAATGATTGAGGAAGGAGAGAGGGGAGGGGTAAAGTTTCTCGAAGAAAAGGAAGAAGGATTTGAATTGTCAAACAGAGAAATCAAAGGAACACATTTTTTAAATTAGCTACAGATTTTAAATTCGAAACAAAAATTATCTACTAAAAAAAATTCCATACCTCGCAGATTTAAAATCTGCAGATATTATTTCTGTGGATTATCTGTGAATTTTTCCATGGATTTTTCTGCAGGAAATTAATTTGCTGCGAAAATTTTCATTAGAAAAAATTCACAGGTATATAATCTTTTTTACTAGAGTTTTACATTAAAGACTAGATGTAGTATTACATCATTTTGATGAACTCATTTAAAATTTCCTTTCAAAAGTTACATTTTATTGTTAACTACTGTGTGATGAGGGTAGCTGCCCCCATAGCATTATGAATAGGACCATCTCTAGAGAATACCGCAAATAACAAGAGAATAAAGGTATAATATAAAAGAAATAAGCTTAATATACCTCCATGGGGAATCACTTTCACAAAATCGGGATATAACATTCATGGCTGAAAAGGTGTCAATATGAACCCACTGTTCATTTGTATCACTAAGAACACCTACAAAGAGCAACAACCACAATGCTATAAACAGACTCAAGACAATGCAATATGCCCAGAGACATAATCAATTGCTCATTATTAGGGGGGAACTTCAGTCCCTCAATCCATTCATTCGTTTCAAAAGACAGATAAAAGACGACATTGCCACTTAAATATACTGTACCCGTTTGAGAATACAGTAGATGAATACTTTTACGTAAGTCACGATAAATATGTGAATGAGATATCTCATTTTACAGAAAAACAATGTTGAACGAACGTTTAACTTTTTCAAATACTTTAGCAAATAAGCCCGTTGTGATGTTCTTGTTAGACGAACAAACTTCCACCTATTTACAAGTTAGTTGAGTACCATATCTATAATTCAATGCCACTAGAATTGTTCACGCTGTTTAGCGTATTGGACCTTACTCTAAGCCCATGAAGCATGCAGTTTATTTTGTGGTGTGGGACCCATTACTATCAGTGAAGTCACGGACAGTTGAAACGTGATGCGTGTGTTTAGAAATCCTTCTGAAAAAAAAAAAGAATTTTACATATTTGGAGATTTTTTTATCAATTTTAAAATACATTTTATAGATTTTGAGATAATTTATTTTACCATACATACATGTACTAGGAAATTTTTTTTCCAAACAAGGCGCACAAATTATGTGGTGCACCAGGTGCACGGAAGAATTCCTTCCCAGAGTTTGTCCCCTGTGGTCAAATAATTGAAGACTCTTTTTTTAAAAAAATTTTTTTAATGAAAACTGAAATACATTACTCAAAAACAGGATAAAACATCAACGGGATGGTATATTCCTTCCCATAATTGAAGACTCTACCCACGGTCACTGCACATCCAAACATGTGGTACTCTACGCATGTGCCCCCATCTGTCCCCTGATAAAGTTAAATCATGATTGGTGGAAACTAGTACTGGAAATGCGGGCCAACCTACGGATTGGCGGGTTGGGAACCCGCCAACCTTTTATTTTTTTATAAAAAAATAAAAAATAAATTCTTTTTTCTTTTTTTACCCAAATTTTTTCTATAAAATGTATATTTATGATATCCTCTTTCAAATTCTATGAATAAATGTTCAATAATTTCCTAAAAATAGAGTTTAATATTACTTTTTTCTTTGTAAAAAAATATTAGGATGAAAAAATTGTAAAAAATACATAAAATATAGATTTTTTTCAAAAAAAAATAAAAACGGGTTAGGCGGGCTGGCCCGCCTCCCGCGGGTTAAGGGTGGTGGGCTGGAATCAGCCCGCCTCTTTTAGCGGCTTGACGGGTTGGGCCCGCGGACCCAACCCATTTTACCAGTACTAGTGGAAACCTGTCTGCAAATTATCGTCTTCATTGGGAAGCTACTTTTCACTAAAGAAATGACTTGCGACATATTGCTTTCCATAAAATTTTTATTACATATTTATTAAAAATTAAATAAAATTATCTAAAATTAGTTAATCCAATCACTCACGATAAAGAAGAAAATGCAAAGTTAAAAAACAAGAAGCAGTTTGCTTTTATTTTTTTCTCCTCTTACACTCTCTTTCACCGTAAATAATAAATAATGGTATTTTTAGTTTTAAAAAAAAGTGTTACGCACTTGTACATATTTATAACTTTTATCTAATTTCAACTTCCTTCAACAAATACTTTATGCAGTGCAACTTGCCAAGGATCACTTGCTCGTTTTGGATATTCATTTTGTAGAATCAAGAGAGGCAAGGTCCCATTAGGATCATTCCCACAAGAAGTGCCTGCTTTTCCATCCCCATTTGCCTGCCATTTTTTGTGTGTTAAAAATACTCGTAGGCTGGGGTAGAATTATGTGGGCCCCACAGTGCCATTTCGAAAGGGGAAGATGTTTAATGTATTGAATAAAGCTGATATTAAATGAAGAAGGGTACACGTGAGAATTAGAGCTATCAACTTTGTGGATAATGTTGAAGTGAAGGGTAAAAATACATAGAAAGATAAAATTACATGAAATAACTTTTACGAAAGAAATTTATTGGAAAAGAAGAAACTTTAGTTATTAAGTTATTACCACAGAAAATCGATTGACAAGCCCAGCTCCCCGTTGTCCACCGAGGAAGAAGATGAGTACGTGGTGGGGTTACAGGCCGACTGGCCAAAACACTAATGGCTCGTTTGGTACATTGGAATTGATTTTGGTGGAAATGGAAATGGAGATGGAGTTGGAAATAGAAATGGAAATAGAGATGGAAATGAGGATGGATATGGAGATGGAAATGGATATAAATATAGGAAAAAAATTAGAGGTCAAAAAATCAATTCCATGGAATTGAACACAATTCCATAGGTTACATCATGGAATTCATTTCTACCCATTTTGAATTCCATTTCCATTTCCATTTCCAATTTCATCCTCTAATTTCACCATATCAAATATAGGAATTGAATTCCATTTCCAATTCCATCTCCCAATTCCATCATATCAAACATACCATAAAAGAAAACACGTGAAGTGATGAGGAAGAAGTGTTGAAGTGATTTGGTAATCCATTAACGAGTGGAGGCTTCAAATTGACTCGACGAAGAGGAAGAAGGCATTTGAATTTGTCAACATCGAACAGAGAAATCAAAGGAATGCGTTTTTGGATTTGATTGAATGAATATGAACGAACGAATGAAGAAGTGTGTGCGCAATAATACAGGAATGAGAGTTTGTGATAATAAATTAAAGACGTGCCTCATTCATCCCATGACAGCACCTTCCACAATGCCCTATCGATACCTCCCTCTCTCCATTAATTTTTTACGCTTGTTCTGTTTCTTTCTTGTCTTCCTCCTCCTCCTCTTTTTCTGTGTCGGCATCTCTGCCATTACCAACTATATACTAGTAATTGTGATTGTGTTGGGAATCACTTTCTCCCAACGGGCATGTAAATTGAGACAAAAAGCCTATCAAAATATATAAAAGGCATCTCGAAATCTGTAAACTCCTTTCTCCCAACGGAATTCCCAAACACATACAGAAAAATTAAATTTAAAAATAATGTCTCATCTAGTATGTATAAAATAAAATCAATATGACATCGCGTGATTCATGTAATTGTTATAATTTTAATTGATAATTTTGCTTAGTTAGTTATTCACACAACAACAAAAAATGATTTTAGTGACAAAAAATCCATTCAAATTTGTTTAATGATGGAACCGGATTAACCACGGAATTATTCATAGTTACTGCTTGATCTGTGATGGAATTTTGACTTCCATCGCTAATCAATAAGTATTGTAAATTAAATGTAAATAGATAAAAGAGAAGAGAAACTTTGAGAGGAATTCTATTCATTTTCGATGTCTATTTATATTTAATTTACAACACGTTATCAGCATGATAGTTCTGCCGAAGATTGGATAATATCAAATCTTACCAAGTTAGAATTTGAAGCCCTTGACATATCTAGCAAAAATTATCTACCATGACATCACCTTCCCCTATGCCCTATCGACACCTCCCTCTCTTTCTTTCTTTCTTCTTTTATTTTTCTTCCTCCTCCCTCTCATTACTACTTGATTCATGATGGAAATTTGAATTTCGTTGCTAATTAACAACTGTGGTAGATTAAATATAAATAGACAAAAAAGAAGAGAAATTTTGAGAAGAGAAAGGGGAAGATGTTTAATGTATTGAATAAAGCTGATATTAAATGAAGAAGGATACAAGTGAGAATTAAAGCTATCAACTTTGTGGATGATGTTGAAGTGAAGGATAAAAATACATAGAAAGATAAAATTACTATGAAGAATAAAATTACATAAAATAACTTTTACGAAAGAATCAATATATTAAAAATAGCTCAGCTCAGTATTACATGTCAATACCACTGTTCATAAGCCATTCTCCTCATCTTCACGCATTGGGCTCCGTGTCGGCTGAAGCCAAGTTTGCCCGCCCATTCAAATTTCTCCTCATCTTCATAAGCCATTCTCCTCATCTCCACCAAAATCACTGTTCGAACAAGCAAACTTTTAAATTTTAAAACCCCCGCCATTTTCGAATGTGCCCAAGACCTTCTTTCATCTCTCAGGCTCCGTTCCTTTTTCGTCAGAAGCCACCCCCTTCTTTTCTCCCTTCCTTTTCCGTCTCTCTCACGCTCCGTCGTTTAGCTTATCCAGCACCTATAGTTCGATGCTTATGGATTTTCAGAAGCCACCCCCTGCCATAATTTTTCGCACGCCACTTCAAGAAGCAGTTCTGCCCAAGACGGCGAGAATACCCAAACTTCATTCACACTCAGGAGAATCTAATTTTTTTTCTCATCTCACAGAGGCTCCCCCCTTGGCCGCGCCGTAGCTGAGACGCAGGAAGTGGGATACGCATGGTCAGCGAGGTTGAAGAACAGAAAGAAGAGAGGGCATGTGAGCGCGGGTGGGGAGTCAAATATTTCCAACGAGGAAGCAATGACGTCGGGGAGTGTGTGCGACAGATTAAAAAATTTTCTCCAAGAACCAGAACCGCCCTCCATTACCTCACTCATCCTCACCTTCAAACCCTTCTTCTCAGGTACCTCTCTCCTACTCTGTGGTTTGAAAATGATTTCTTTTTGTTCCTTTACTCTCTCTTTTGCTTCTTACTGTGTTTTTTGTTCTTGTCCAAG
>JANTPZ010015506.1:0-24879 GCA_025593235.1 Vachellia pachyceras | reverse complement strand
CCTTCAACTAGCTATAAGGGCATACGTGGAATTCCAAAAAATAACTAAGGGCATATTAGTCACAATATTTTGGATCCCTCCAAAAAACCCCATTTTGGAGGGATCCAAAATAAGGGGAGGGGAGGGATTAGAGAGTCAAATTTTACCTCCCCTCCCCTCCAAATTTTCATACCAAACAGGGGGAGGGAGGGGCTCATTTTCCCTTCCCTTCCATTCCCTTCCCCCCAACCAAACAAAGCCTAAACCTTGCATTAATATTCAGCAACCAATACTTGCATATTCCTCTGCTTCCTGAGCTGGTTATGAAAATTTTGCGGGTTATCTTTTCAATTCTTTATGTCAGTGCTATATGCTCAAAAAAAACATATCAGCACCTCTATCAATGATTCCATGTTCTTGTTTTCCTCTCTGTTCCTGTCGTATTGCAGCCCCCAGAATACATGCCAGAAAATTTAACTACATATTCTGCGTGGGTGGGAGGTGCCATACTTGCCAAAGTGGTTTTCCCACAAAATCAGCACGTAAGTAAGGCAGACTACGACGAAACCGGACCTTCCATCGTTCACCGGAAATGTTTCTGATCGCATTTGTCGGTTCTGCAATCTCTGCAAATGTGTTTCTTCACACCAACTTGTTATGTAACAGGTATTAGTGTAGAGACCTTGATTGACTCTGAATTCTAATTATGCTAAAAGCCTTGAAGTCTATTCGCGTATGTTATCCTGAAAAGAACATGTTTATGAGCTCAAGGCAAGCATGGATAGATGATTTTTAACAAAATTGTTGAATAAAAGCACGTATTTGATATTTGGCTTCAGTGTAAATTTTCCAAATATATGTCCCACATTTTAATTTTCCATTAGATTGTGAATGGTGGTTTTAAACAGGAAGATTTTATTTTCATTAAAAAAAAAGAGGTAAGCTAAATGAATTTCTAAAGATGCATTAGCATTTCGGATAGATTTTTTAAATAAAAAAATAATCTAAGAATCAATTGATTAAGTGAACCTGTATCAAGGGCTTATGAAAATCCATATCGGATTAGTGTCCGATGCATTCGATATTTAACGTAAAATATGAATCATATAGTCAAACTTACTTCTCAAATTTATGATATGTAAAGGGATTTGTCTTATTTCATGCGATTGACATATATTTATACATGTTATAAGTATAAATTTAGGAGAATTGGGGATAAATACAAATTAGTTAGAGAATGAAAAATGCATAACATGGAAGGTTAGTTGCATTTGCATAATGTGAAAGTTTAGTTGCATATCATGAAATGTTAGTTATATAATGTAGAAGATCAGTTGTATGAAAATTTAGTTATATACAATTTCCTAAAAATGCGAAATACAATTGATCTTTTATATTATGCAACTGATCTTTTACATTATACATATCTTATTCTCTAATTATTTTATCGGCCGGGGATATCCCCAATTCTCCTCATAAATTTTTAATATTGTCTAGTGGCTTGGACTTTATAAAATTTAAAGAGTAAAGGGGTGAAAAGTTTTTTATTCTTTATGTGAGTTAGGGGGACCCTTTTAGCTTTGATAGTTGATACCAACCCTAAAATGTCCTTCACTTTGAGGGTTTGTATAGGGTAGCCCAAAATGCAGACAATGTCACTTTGATACAGGCACGTGCACGTACTATCTAAAGAGACCTTGGTGGCTAAAAAAATATAAATTATTTAAATAATCATTACTGTTTATTTATTAATTTCATTTCCATATTTAATTTTAATGTGACACTTCACATCTCTCTATTTCATGTATAATCTATTAAAAGGGGTAAAAATAGATTTTTTATATTATACAAATTAATTCACAAACAGCCACCATACATTCTATAGGTGTTCCTACCACTTTGGCATTTTTATGATAGCGATAGAGTGGCATGATGAAGCTACGCATGGTTTCATGAACAATCCCAATAATTTATATATACATATATATAAAGGTTCTGTTATGTACCATTAAAACTTCTGTTTCCTAAAGTGGCAAAAAAAAAAAGCTTCTCTTCCCTAGTAGCTGATTGTCCTCTACAGAAATTTTTAATTTATACACCCAAAATTTCTAATGATTGCTTCTCATTTAGGCCTTTTCTAAATAAAATTTGAAATATTTAATGTAAATGGGTTGAATAAATAAAGAATGGGGCCATGACAGAATAGCTATAGGAGATAAATTTGCTAACGCGCCATATGATGCTAATATTATTTTTTTTATATTTTGAATGATGTTACAAATATTTCGTTATTATTTTTTTGGATATGAATTTCATAAAACAATTTGATTTATCCGGTTTTTAAAATGGTTTATTTATTTGAACTTCAAAAAAAAAATGAACTAACGTGGACATTTAAGTGCTTTTCCGTACCGTGCTTTTCCGACAAGCTTTTCTTAAACAGGTTTTTTCTGAATGTGCTTTATTGTAGCATGTTTTTCTACTGTGGCCCCAACTACTCTAGTAGATGTCCAAAGCTAGGCACTACGCACTAGCTACAACCCACAATAAGCAACCTTGTGCAACTCAAAGAAGTGACCTCCATAGGAAAATTTGTGTGTCTAGATAGATGACATTCATGGCTCATTTGCTACGCTGGAATTGATTTTAATGGAGATGGAGATGGAGATGGAAATGATGATGGAAATGAATATAAACATAGAAAAAAATGAAAGGTTAAAAGATCAATTCTATGGAATTGAATACAATTACATGGATTACATCATGAAATTCATTTCTACCCATTTTGAATTTCATTTCCATTTCCAATTCCACCCCCAATTCTACCATACCAAACATAGGAAATGAATTCTATTACCAATTTCACCTCCCAATTCCACCATACCAAACATAGCATCAATGACCCGGATGAGTGGTTCTAAATCTACGTAGATATGATAGCTACGTAAATGATTCTCTAACTTTTGCATGTGATTTTTTTTGTCTTCATTTCTTAAAAAGGTTTATGTTAAAGTTGCATTTTAGGACAAGTTTTTTTTTACATAACATCCTTTTCTGGAATGTATTTTTTCTTGGTTCGTGCTTTCTCGAAAAAGTATATTTTTTGTTAGTCAGGAAAACTATTCGAACCCGTTTTAATTGAAAATATCACAAGACCCGGCTCATTTCATTATTCTTATAATCCTTATGGTATATAAGAAGGTAAAGGATAAGTTACATTTATAATTCGTTAATTTGATGTTGTTTATAGGATTGTGGTCACCACTCAAAGAGGATTGTGAAAGTTGAAAAAAGAGGATGCTGAAGCTTAGGTACACAACATCCCATTGAATGGATATATTCCATTATAGCCACTTTAGAAGTGTCTATCTATCATTAAGTTGATAACAAGGATGTAATTCTCGTCATTTATGTGTCTTTCATCCTTGTGTTTTGGGATTGAAATTGATTTCCTATTTGCATATCATTTTTCCAATTTGCTGATCAGATGCAAAGTTTTTATCTCGTATTGAATTTTTACGTAGTTTACATGACAAATAACATTCAGCTTTATGGTAATGTGCTTTCTCAATATGGGTTTTTTTAAAAGTACTTTTCAAAAGGGTGCTTTTGTGAAACAGCTTTTCCAAAAAGTTACTTTTTCATGGAGTTAGGAGAACAAATGGAACCGTTTCGTCCTCAAAATGGTAAGACCAGGCTTATTTCATTGTTTGTATAATCCTCGTAAAGAGACAAAGGTTAAGTTATGTTGACTGCTCCTAGTTAATTGTATTCAAATGGTATGATCTCTTTTGAAAAAAATTGAAATATAGATGTGATATTGTGAAACTGAATTTTTTTCTTTATTTTAATTTAATTCCAATTTTTAGAGGAAATTTTTTGTATGTTACTGAAAATACTGTAAGAAAAAGTTAAATACAATTATGTATGTACTATTAAAAATGTCGTGAACTTTAAAGTTGGAGTAAGATTCAAAATTTTGACCTCCAAAATGCAAACAAGTATTTTAAAGCTAGGTCATTGAGGTCCCTTTTTAAAAAAAAAAAAAATTGTTCCAACGTTGTTAATATATTTTTAACATTGTTAACGATGTTGCAAATGTTTAGTTGTCATTTTCTTTTCTTTTCTTTTCTTAGAATTGAATTTCATAAAATAGTTGGATTTATTTGGTTGTAAGGAATAGTTTTCTAGGGAAGTGCATTTCTTAAAATTGCTTTTCAAAAACATGTTTTTTCTGAAAAAGCGCTCTTCCTCACAAGTGTTTTTTCTTCCGACAAGAGATTCATTGAAACATGCTTTTTCAAATATTTTTAACATTGTATCATGCCTTTCCAATGTAGTAGTCAACTACTTTAGTAGCACCACAAAAAGTAGACTCATTGAGTGTTAGTTGCAACTCACAATAGATGTACCTTGTGTGCATATAAAATAAGTGACTTCTACAAAAGAATCTGTATGGGTTAAAATAATCAAGTTTAAGTGATTTTGTAAGTAATTCTAATTCTACACATAATTGAGCTCGATATAGGTGATTCTTTGCCGTGTTTTCCCCTCTTTCCAAAACACACCTCCCCTAAAGTTGCTTTTGAGAGATTACCTTTTTCAAAATGTGTTTTCTCTTGACATGCTTCTATCAAAAGTGTTTATTTTAATGTGCTTTTCTGAAAAGTACTTTTTCCATAGAGTCAAGATATCACTTCACATTTTTCTCCATCGCATTTTGCCAAAAAATTGCACTAAAGAGCTGTGGGAACTTGATGATGTAAAATATTGAATAAATGCAGAAAATATTAAGAAAATAAATTAAGACAACTAAGGTTGAATTCAAATATCAAAGGATTCTGATTTCATTTTAAGGAAATTTTTTAAATAAAAAAGAGTAGAAAATAAGTGGGATAAAGTTTAGTGAAATAGGGTGTAGGTTAGGTGGGCACCCAAAGGACCAAAGCCTAGAAAGAAACTACTTTATAGACATGGAGATGGGGTATGTCCATGTCCTACACTGAAGAATATAAACTTTAAGGGAGATGGGGTATGTCCTAAGCTAAAAAGAGTATAAACAACAACAATAATGTCTCCTTCTTTATTTGGAAACAATGGCATGTTACACCTGCATTTCAATTGAACTCAACTAATAAGTAGACCCCTAAACTTTTAACTCATTTAATATTTAATGCAGGAAAACTAGTTGAACCCGTTTTAATTGAAAATATTACCCCGCTTATTTCATTATTCTTGTAATCCTTATGGTATATAAGAAGGTAAATGATAGGTTATGCTCATAGTTCGTTAACATGATGTTGTTTATAAGATTGTGGTGACCATTCAAAGAGGATTGTGAAAGTTGAAAAAGCAGGATGCTGAAACTTAGGAACACTATACCCCCATTGAATTGATATATTCCATATTAGCCACTTTAGAAGTGTCTATATTTAAATTGATAACAAGGAGGGGCTAGAAGTGTGATTATCATCATTTTTGTGTCTTTCATCCTTGTGTTTTGGGATTGAAATTGATTTCCTATTTGCATATCATTTTTCCAATTTGCTGATCAGATGCAAAGTTTTTATCTCGTATTGGATTTGTACGTAATTTACATGATAGACAACGTTCAGCTTTATGGTAATGTGCATTCTCAATATGGGCTTTTTTTTCTTTTGTAAAGTACTTTTCAAAAAGGTGCTTTTCTAGCAAGTGCTTTTGTGAAACATGCTTTTCCAAAAGGTAAATTTTAATGGAGATAGGAAAACAGATGGAGGCATTTCAGCATGAAATTGTATAATCCTCTTAGTATATAAAGAGACAAAGAATAAGTTAGGTTAATTGCTGCTAGTTAATTTTATTCAAATGGTATGACCTCTTTTGAAAAAATTAAAACATAGATATAATATTTTGGAAATGATTTTTTTCTTTATTTTAATTTAATTTCAATTTTTAGAGGAAATTTTTTGTATGTTACTAAAAATACTGTAATAAAAAATTAAATACAAATGTGTATCTCCAAAATGCAAACGAGTACATTAAAGCTAGGTCATTGAGGTCCCTTTTAAAAAAAATAAAGTTGTTCGAATGTTGATAATATATTTTTTAACATTGTTAACGATGTTGAAAATGCTTAGTTGTCATTTTATTTCCTTTTCTTAGAATTGAATTTCATAAAATAGTTGGATTTATTTGGTTTTAAGGAATGGTTTCTAGGGAAGCACATTTTTTAAAATTGCTTTTCAAAAACATGTTTTTCCTGAAAAAAACGCTTTTCCTCACAAGTGTTTTTCCTGACAAGAGCTTCATTGAAGCATGCTTTTTCAAATATGTATTTCATTGTCCTGTCAACTACGCTTTCCATTGTAGCAACACAAAAAGTAGACTCATTGAACACTAATTGCAACTTATAATATATGACTTTGTGTCCAGCTCAAATAAAGTAACCTCCATAGAAGAATCTATGTGAGTCAAAATAACCAAGTTTAAGTGATTTTGCAAGTGATTATAATTTCACACATAGAGAGAGCTCGATATTGGTGATTCTTTGCCTTTTGCATGCTTTCCCCCTCTCTTTTCAAAACATGTCTCCCCTAAAATTGCTTTTGAGATAACTTTTTCAAAATGTGCTTTTCTCATTACATCCTTCTTTGAAAAGTGCTTTCTCAAAAACATGTTTTTCAGTAAGTGTTTATTTTAATGTGGTCTTCTGAAAAGTACATTTTCATAGAGTCTATATATCCGCTTCACAATTTTTTTCTATCAAAGGCCATTTTGCCAAAAAAAAAATTGCACTAAAGAGCTGTGGGAACTTGCTGATGTAAAATATTGAATAAATGCAGAAAAATATTAAGAAAATGAACTAAGTGCGTGTTTGGGAAACAATTTTTTTCAACAGTGTAGCAAACCAATACAAAAGTATCTCGAAATAAGTAAAATCATCTTAAAATCCGTAACTCATTTCTTCTAACTGATTTTAAAAAACACATTAAGACAATTAGATTTCAAATATCTAAGGATTCTGATTTCATTTTAAGAAAATTTTTTAATGAAAAAAGAGTAGAAAATAAGAGATAAAATTTAGTGAAATAGGTTGTAGGTTAGGTGGGCACCCAAAGTACCAAAGCTTTGAAAGAAACTACTTTACAGATTTGGAGATGGGATATGTCCTACACTAAAAAAGAGTATAAACAGCAACTACAATAATGAATGTGAGTCCTTTATTTGGAAACAATGGCCACTTTCATATATGCATTTCAATTGGACTCAACTAATAAGTAGACCAGTAAACTTTTTACTCATTTAATATTTAATGTTGGTTGGTTTAACTCAATGACAACTTAATCCCTAAAATTTAATTTAATTTAGCGATTCTAGTTTTAGTTTACTGATTCTTATATTTTTTCAATAGGATCATAATTCAATTCCTTAAAGATTAAATGCTCTTCGAAAATTATTGAAATCAACATATTAAATTACTAAAATTTGATAAATTAAGTTGAATGGGTTAATTTTTAATAACCTAGTTATAATTGAGAAAAGGATATGAAAAGTGCATATTTAAAAAATTTGTAGGCTAGAAGGATATGATGAACGGGAGTACTAATATTTTTTTGTGTATAAAATTCTATAGAGTATATGTACTCTTGGTGTATAAAAATATATCATCTTCTTTTGGGTTGATAGATTTCTTAAATTGGGACTAGTTAATGTTTTCCCCTTAAAATTATATGAATCAAATGATTGATTTTAATTATTTAAACTAAAAGATTTGTTGCACTTTAAAGTTATGGATGAGGAAAAGAGCAATTGAGGGGAAAAGTACAGGCTTACCATTTCAATCATGCATGAGAAACCAATAAACAGTGCACCTAATAACATGACAAAACGAGTACCACAGGCTACCATATGAATTTATTTTAAATGTTGCTTTTTTTTCCATAAAATGACAAAAAAGGGACTTTGATTGAGAGAAATTATGACATTAAACTGCCATAAATTAATGAAATTATTAGGAAAGACCATATATAGCTAAAATGATTTTTTTTAAAAAAAAAGCTAACTAGATAAAGGCATCTTTGTGCATGGTGCCAAATTTTTCAACATATTTTCTCTATTTTTACATAAAAAAATATTCTTTGACCTAAGGGCCATGGTTGTTTTTAATAATTTCAATTACTTGTGGTACATCGGTGTCATTTTTTCCCCACTGCCGAGGCCCTTCTGCATTTATATTTTCCCAAATTTGTGTCATTTAATTGATTTTGATGGCTTCAATTCATTTAAAATATTTTATTTTCAATAAAAAGTATATTTAAATGTTCTAAATTTGTTAAGCGTTTTAGAATATCCATTGACCTTTGCACATTCCCTACACTGAAATCATAATGAAGAAGCACCATTATCTTTCTCTCCTTCCCCCCACCTCATCATCATAGCCTATACTTTATTTTTCTTAAATAAAGGAAATGATAGGCTATACTTTGATGAATTGATGGAGACTTTGCTGCCAAATAGGGGAAGACAAATTTGAAATGCTTATAATAATATAATTAAAAGTATTAAGCACTGCTTAAATGTAAGAATATTAAAAAAAATCAAATTTGAAACACTCTAATTAAGGAACAATCATTTTAACTTGAAATTTCAAAAGCATAATTTTTCAATACTGTGATACATTTCAATTTCAAATTCTTAAACTCTAGTTTATCCAAATTTTTAATGTTCCACATGACACAATTTTATTGAAAGAATAGGCAAAATATGATTCCTAAAAGTTGAAAGTTGGTGGTGTAGCCACATATCATTTTCGTGTTTATTTTTTTTTCAAATAAAAAATGAAAAATAAATAGGCATGGAAAGTGGAAAAATAACTTCACCTTTAAGGGCTCAGACAATGCTTCTATGATCTATGTCATGAAAAGGATGATCGGCAAAAGTTAATTTTTTAATTACTATAATTCCTTTAGGCTCAAAGAATAAATGTGAATACACACATACATATATATAATTCACTATCGGTTAAATTGTGAAAGGAATTTATATATTAGTTTCTTTCTTAGCATTAAGTTGATTGATGTGGATGGAAACTACAACTTTGACGTCTCGGCTCAACTAATGTTTCTTTCTTAGTATTAAGTTTCTTTCTTACAGGCTTGTTTGGATCCTTTTACAGAAATTTAGGTTTTACCCCAAAATTTAGATTTTATTTAAGTACTTATATTTTTTAAAATTTAGATTTTATAACAAAACATAAATTTTGTAAAAGCTATTTTCTTGTCAAATTACATCTTTTCTCATAATACATTTTCTATTTATTTCTCTTTCATACTTACCTTTGCCTTGACTTTCATAAAAGCTATTCTCATCCCGAACACAATTATATTTTCAAAACTTAGGTTTTATCTCAAAATTCGTAAAAAATATTCTCCTAAAATCTATTATTCAAACCTAAATTTTACTTTAAACTCTGTAAAATTTATTATCGACCGGACTTCCAAATCAGCGCCCAGTAGTTTTTAAAAAGTGAGCTAGAGGGAGTCCTAGAAAAGTGAGCTCCAGAGACTAACATGCACACACCATGAAAAGATAGAAATAGAGGATCACTTTGATATTGATATTATTTATAAGGCATGGAAAATTTTTTTTCCCTGAACTATTTATATCTCATATCACTGATTTTTTTTACGTGAATATAAAATTTTACTCTCTGTACTCTTAAAATAGAATGTTTATTAAATAGGGAAAAATTGAAAATTTATGAATATAATTTTTAAGACATAGCTAATAAGATGTAAGTTTTTTTTATTTCAGTGAAATAGGTTAAAATTGACTTATAAATAGGATGAGAAGAATATATTTAAGAGTGACAATATTATATATATTATGCTAACTAAGAAAGAAAGACAGATGAATAAGGATAGGAGTGACAAGAGTTTACACACAATAATCATTACATTTAAGTTGTTTGGACCACACAATGATACATCTTTAAATATGTACGGAAGGGAATAAAAATAGTGCAAGAAGTTAAAGATAGGTGTAAAATAGAACAAGTACGTACTGTGGAGTGCTTTTGTTTTGGAGCTAAAAAGCGGGATGACGCATACAGCTTTGTGAAGAGGAGGATAAATGGAAGATCGATTAGAACATATCATTGGTGGCTCCCCACTTTTTTTTTTTTTTCTTACTTCGTGTCTTCAGCCTCCAATAATTGCTCTGCGAGCTTCTCTTCCTTAACTTCAATTAAATTTGTCTGCTCCCACCAGCCTTATTGTTTTTAGCAGCGACATATTCCTGTTCCAAAATTTTACATATTTTCATTCATTATTCTCTGCTTCTACCTGCAACTTTGTTTCCTTTTCATAATATTTGTCTATAAATATATATATATATATATAATTCCTTGGACATCGTGAGAGTATGCGGACCTACATGGTTTCCAGTGGGTTCAACCGCACCCTCTGACTTTCAAAAAGTTAAGTATATATTAGTACTATGTGATTTATTTTGCATCCACTCTTCACTAATTTTGAACCCACTAAATTTTTACTCAAATTTTTCTCAAAGATATTAAAAATAAGTCATATTTATCTTCTCAAAAAAAGTTTGTACCCCCTAAACCAGGGTTTGAAGTCCGCCACTGAGAGTATGCATGCTTTGTCTTTGATTATGCTCACACATTCTTGGGCATTATGTTTATAGGTTCCTTATTCAAACATTAACTATGATCTTTGTGGGGTTTGATGAGCATGACATGATGTATGCTTGTTTTATTTATTAATTGATCTTACTTGAAGTGAAAAATTACGGCAGTTAAGGAAAAAAAACCCTTGTACAATGATTCCCTGAAAAGAAATGCCTTTTAATGCTAGTTTTATGTTAAATTATATATAAACAATTCCCCTAAACTAAACTTTATCTCATATATGTACAGAGAACTCCCACGTTATTAATTTTATTTGGTACGTACTTATCTCCGTATAGTTAGTTAAAGCTGATTATATGGGCTTATATATATATATATATAATTAAAAGTTTGTGAGGGGTTTTTATATATGTACATAAAAATGAAGTTTAAGGAGTCATATAATTGATGGTGGAGGGTTATATATATGTACAAAGTTAAAAGCTCACTGAGGTTTATTATTATTAAGTTTCAAATGTTAAGCGAACTATTTAGATATGGACAAGTTCAGTGGAGTTTTGCGTAATTTAATTCTAGTGTTAAAGAAAAATGAACGGAAGTGTTATATACGTAGTTGTACCTCCATTTTGTGAATGAGTTCAGCTGGTGTCTCTGCTACAACAATCAGATTCCTTGCCGAGCTGTCTATGAAACCTTCATCCACTCCTTTACCAAAAAACATCAGCAAGCTGTTGAAATACCCTTCCACATTCAGCAATCCAACCTGTGCATTAATTCATATGTAATTAATTTTCTTCTTTTATATATATATATAATTAGTGTTTGATCAAAAGACCTACATATATTTTATGAAAAAAATAACTAAGTGAAAAAAGGGTGTTAATTAATAATATTCTTACTGGTTTATCATGTATTCCTAATTCAGACCAGGTTATCACCTCCAGCAGCTCTTCCACGGTTCCATAACCACCTAAACAATTGCTACTAGACATGTAAGACTGTATTTTAAATACACACACACACACACCATTTATATTCCTGAAGAGTTACTGTGTGTGTGTGTGTGTGAAAGACTAAAGGGTAAGTCTCGGACGGTAAATGTTGCTGACATGTGATCGGAAGATCACTAGTTCAGATCCTGGAAACACCATCCGTTAGTTGGACTAATGCTGTATACATCCGTCCTTTCTCATACCCTACTTGGTGGGAGTTTTGTACAATAGGCAGCCAAATATGTATACATAAGCTTGTGTATAAAAGTGCAGAAAACAGTGTCCGTTTGGATTGGTTGAAATATACATCAACACACACATATATACCAGGAAGAGCTATGAATGCATCAGCATGTTTAGACATTTCTGACTTCCTCTCATGCATATCTGCAACTATTTTCTCCTCTCCAAAGGTTTCTCCAGATATCTATTAATGACAGCGTAAGTATATATTGAGATCACTTGATATGACAAGAGGTGTTTAAGAGAAACATATTAATTCATGATGGTAGATTAATTCAGTACCTGACGAGGAAACACTGCTTCAGGAATCACTCTAACATGAAAAAAAGAAGATATGACAATTTTATATTATAAGTTCATGCAGAAGTTATTAAGCCAATTCTATGCAACTTTATATATATATATATATATATATATATTACTGACAAGATTTTAAGAGCACAGAGACACACCCAAGAACATGACAGCCTCCATTGAAGACGGTCTTAGAGACCAAACCCATTAGTCCTAAGCTTCCTCCACCATACACCAAATCAATCTTTCTCTCAACCTGAGTCAGAACTCCAGACAGACAATCAAACTCATGCACAACATGCAGAAGCTAGCGACATGTACATATTTATATATATATATATAGAAGATGCCATTGTTGTGTGTGTGTGTGGAGAAGATATAACATATATATATATATATATATTGTCTCACAAGCAATTTAGCAAGAACAAGAGCTGCTTCACTAAACGCAGGCTTGTAACCAGATCTGCTGCCACAGTAGACGCATATACGTTTGAAGCTTCGTTTCTTGTGAGAATCTTTTGATGCAGATTCAATAATCTCTTGACCTGTTTCTTCCATTGTTAAAGTTTGGCAACAGAGAAAACTAAACGTTTTGATGAAGAAAGTAGGAGCTAGCTAGTGAAGTATCAACCCAGGACAGAAGAGGGGGGGGGGGGAGAGAGGTTTGTATGTGTGTGTGTGAGTGATCTCTTGGGAAGCTCCACAACTTTATACCCAAACACTCCCTTTTTCTGTTCTTTAGAAAGACCTTCGCTTGGCTGGTGCTGCACAAAAGATATCATCGTCATCTCCATCTTTATTCTCTCTTATTTCTTATTTATTATTAGGTTGATATAATATTTGGTTCATTCAGTTTGTCTCTATTTTAATTTTAATCTGTCAAATTCCATTCGTTTTAAAAGTTTGATCTTAAAATTTAATAAAAACATAGATCATTTTACTCATTGATGGAGTATAAAACTAAAATGAGAATAAACATAAGCAACCATATATTATATTAAACCCTTTATCATTTTTATTAGTATTTTATTTCTCTGAAAAACATGTACTTCTCAGGAGATTACAGTGGTAATCCTGGGAGATTATCGGTACGTTTTGGAGCATTACTTTTTAACATCCAGCACTTCATCACCATATATATATATATATATATATATATATAATGGATTAATTATGTGCATGGGTTTTACACTTCATACTTTAAGTGATTTATTTTTTTTATGAAAACCAATTATTGGTACCTATACTGTTCTCCAATTTTTAATTTGGTACCTGTATATTTTTTTCTCTTAATTAAATGTTTTAATTATGCTCTATTAGAAATGTTAGATCTTGTACATAGGCTAAATGTGCTACCAGAACAAAGTCACAAGAGTTAATGATAGTAAAAAACAACATTAATAAATTAACTAAGAGAAAAAACATACACAACTACCAAATTGAAATTTGGAGAGAAGTATTGATACCAACAAATTTGTTTTCTCTGTTGTTTTTTTACAATTTTGAATATTTTTCAAATAATTTAGCTTGATAGTTGTTTTTTTCATTTTTAGCATCTTTTTTATAGAAGTCAATTCTTTTTTTAACATTGTCATACATTAAATATGAACATATATTTTAATATAAATTTCAGCCTTTGTTTGTTACATTACATAGAAGTAACTCACCCAACTAGACTCAACCCCCACTAGTAGTTAGGCATATATGGTCTTTTATATGATATACAAAGAGTTGGAAAAAAAACTTTTATAGTAAAAAAATCCACGCTCAATAACTTAATTGAATATTCTCTACCTTCTCGGAGGACACACTTATTTGTATAAGGTGATTAATTTATCACTATAAAATTTAAATTAATATTTTTTATGGTCATTTGTTGGATTAGTATATGTAGCATCTCATTGAAAGCAATCTGTCTAAAATAGTGATAGCTATTAAATGTAAACATCTCCTAGGGATAATTTGAATGTTGATCCACGGTACCAGAGGCTGACCGCAATAGTTTTGTTTTATACATAAAAGAGCACTAAAAGCTCAAAAGAAAAGAAAATTACACATAGTAGGGAGAAAATCCCAGACAGTCATTCAAGCACAATTCTTGTAAGTGGTGCGGGTACTCATAGTAAATAACAAAGGAGGAGACAACCTCTTTCGTCAAAGCATCTACCAACTGGTTCTGCTCCCTTGGGGCATGTTACATGATCACGTTCCACTCCCTCAACATGAGATCTTTGATACTTGCGAATAACAAACCAGTGTTAGCAGTATCACGATTCGAATTGAGCATATCAACCAGTGATTTAGCATATGATTCAATGATAGCTTATTTGAAGCCACATTCAGAAGTCACCCGGAGACCATTGAAAATTGCCCATTCTTGGCTGACCGCAATAGTTATCGTCTCTGTCCTGTAATGTGATGTTGCCAGAAGAAAATTTTAACGAACCAACCACAATATGGATAGGGTAATGGGCTTGTGGGCTGCGTCATAAGGTTGCTTTTTGTGGAGGCCCAAAATAAAACTCCCCCGTATTATACAATATTAATATGCTACTCTTCTAGCATAACTTAATTGAAAAGTTAATTTTAATTCAAAATAGAAAATTTATTTATATTTTTTAAATTATCATTATCGATATTTGTTTACTAATAATCAAGTAAAGGAATAGGGAGCGAATGATAATAATTAGGGTATTTTAGAAAAATATACAATATTAACTAACTTAAGTAGCATGCTTCATATAATCAAATTAGATAAATTGATATTACATTTAAGACGTGGGGAAGTACTATTTAGTTATCAATAAAGTTGAGTCTGACCAAAAAGGATACATGTACTTACCGGAAAAAAACATTTTTTTACCTTCAATTTTGTACAATTTGGAATTGCCAATTTCAACACAGGGAAGATGGACAAGGACCATAAGGGAAAGAAGGAACACAAATTTAACAAATTATGAAGAAGAACCATAATTTAAAAATAAAAAAAACAAATAAACAGGAATGTCCTTCAGTAGTAGTAAATCCCAAAAGTTAAACTACAAATATTAGATGATTAATTATAAAATATCTATATAATTTTTTTTGTAAATAAATAATGACTAATTAGTTGAGAGTGTTTTGTAAGGTTGAAATTAACAGTTGAAGTCCTAAAGATGATGTATGAAAAGTTTGAAACTAATGGCAACGGTAGTTATATATGGTAGTTTCATTTGAAAAACACAATCAACAACTAACACCTCACACTTTTGTATTTTTTTTAATTGACTTTTACAAGTTATTTTCTCTCATTTGCTTATCGCCATCTAATTCAATTTCAATTATCATAATTAATTTAATAAAAATTATAATCTAGAGTCAGTCTACAAATTTTTTTTAATCCAAGATATTCATCAGCAGCTTCCAAAAATTTTAGCCACAGGAAAATAAAAACAGTTAAAAACATGAAAAGAATTAATGTCGTCATATTTTGAATTCTTTCTCTCCATTTTTTATTTTTTATTCCCCCTTTTCTCTATCTCTATTTATCTTAAAATAAAAGAAAATTTGACTGGAAAAAAACAAAGAAATAAAAGTCAGCTATCGTCTCTTTCATTCTTGACATAAAATGTCTTGCTAAGAAAAATATGAAGCCAAAAGTGACTCTTAACCCCGAAAGTTTTGCCTGATTATATACTCATGAACTTCAACTCCAAGTGTAAAAGCAAACTACCTTTGTATTAAAATTAAATTATTTTAAAGTATTTATATTTATTATTATTAACGTAATTTACTAAATTATGAAATGATATATATTATTCAATGATTCACGTACATGAATAAGTTTAAGTAATGTAAATAGTTTCTTTAAACTTAAAAAAGTGAACAGGTTGTTAATTATATTAGGAACATGAGGTACATAATATAAGTTTTTTTAAAAAAAATGATACAATTTGTTTTGATTTCTTTTTCATAAATAATAAATCAATATATATTTTCAAACTGATTTTTGTTTTAATTTTTGTTGTCATGGTCATGAGTTGCAGCCGCAATTGTGTAAATAAGAACAAAGAAAAGCTCGAGTCCTTATATCTGAGTCATTTCCCTCAATCAATACTAAACTAACGTTGTAAATAAGAACAAATTAAAGAAAAGGTCGAGTCCTTATAATAATCATCAAACTATAAATATATAAGATCAATGGCTTTTCCAACTTTTACATGGAACAAAGCACCAACGATAACATTAAAAAACTACACTTTTCAAATGCCCAAATGAAAACAAAACAACCCAACCCAACAAGTCTAACTTATACTACTACTACTACTACTACTATCTTCTTCTTCTTCTTCTTCTTCTTCTTCTTCTTCTTCTTCTCTCTCTTATTCCTTATAACTGATAGATTCATATATATTCACAGAACCTCAGATAATAATAATAATTATAAGCGAACCAAACACACACGTTGTGTGTGTGTGTGTGTGTTTGTGTGTGGATATTGATTTCAAGAACACTGAGGAACGATGTTTCCTCGGTTGACAAATCTAACGTTGTCACAAGAAGCAACAGTTCCACCACGTCCTTGTGTTTTCAAGAACACATCTTCAACGGATATGTCTCTGCAAGGCTTTGTTTGGCTGCAATCAAATTTAATGGCCACTTCTGATGCACTTGTTCCTCTTATGTTCTGATACGTCACATCGCTAAGTTGCACAGCTGATCCCTGCACACCCCATTAATAATTCATTTCTTTCGGGTATATTTTAGATTATAAACAAACAAGACCTTATATTTAGAACAGGTTGGAGCAATATTAATATTTTTTTAAATAATTACCTGTTGTTGGCATGGCTTTTGTGAATCACAGTAGTTTTGATCAATGATGATGGGGTTGCTCACATTTCTCATTTCGATGTTCATAAACTTGATGTCTCTTGCATATCCAGATCCTCCCTGTTTTAATAATATATATAATTATATTAGTAATCAAAATTAAGTCATATATTTGCAACAAAAACTAGCAATCAATTTAATTATATTTTCCCTTTAGGTATATGGAGAAGAGACATATTAATTAATCACAAGAATAATTAGGCAGGTAATAAGAGGAATAGGTGGGGGCAAGTTGAACAACATAAGCATATTATTTTTTTTCTATTTATTAATTTTGTTTGATAAAATGTTGGTGTTGACTTGTGAGTGATAGAAGGTTGGGGAATTGGTGGATTCTGTTGAGTGCAAACTTAGGATGAGAAAAAGAACATTAGTTAGTTGAAGTTTTGTAGGTCACCATATATAATAACTTTGGATCAGTTGTAATAAGTCATGATATGTATAACTAATAACTAATTCATTTCATCAAACTCTTCTCATATATATACTCCCTCTTTCTACTCCTTGTTATAGGATACTTTTAAATAATTCATATGAATTAAATAAATAACTAATAATTCACTAACGGAATCTATTTTAATTTGATAAAAAATTTTACATTCTTCTTCTATTAATGAGGTTTTGAAGGGAAGAGAGAGAAATATAAAGAACATATTTAAATATGAATTATATGGGTAAAATTGACAAATAAATATTAATAACTCTTCAAGTGAATTAAATTGTAGGCTAAAGAATCCTTATAAAACAAATTTCTTCCCAAAATTTGGTTTATTGACCTATAAAGTCCTTTTGGAAATATTGTAGGAGCATTATTATTTTACCATAGGCAAACTCATACAAAAATTAATTTAATTAATGTGGGTTAAGTACCCTTCCTCTCTCCAAATTTCTAATGCTAGTTTGATTATGTTTTAAAAAAAACAGAGGAAGTGTCAAATGTTGTAGTAGTAGTAGTAGAAGAGTGCCTAATAAAAATAAAAGCCTTGGAAGTCAACGTATGAAGAACCGACTATTACCTGCCATGTCTTAATTCTCACCCCATTCATCGTTCCTATCAATGTTGCTCTGTTCACTACCACATTCGAAACTTCTGCTTCTGCATCATCTGCTCCTAAACTCCCAATACTGAGACAACCAACAACATTATTATTTACAAACAATTCAACCCATTAACACACACATATAAATGTATAAACGTATATTTATATAAAGGGCACTCCAATGTACAAGACTCCATCAATGAAGAGATATATATAATATTCAGAGATGGTTGGTTTAGGTTTGATAAAAAAACCTGATTCCATGTCCTGGTCCACAAGTGATATCTGTAGCTTGAACATTGCTAGACCCACTTACTATCGAAATGCAGTCGTCACCTTTAACAAATAAAAACACCAGTTAATGATCAATTATATATGTATATATTCTTGGGTCAATCTTTTTGTTTTTTAAATGAAGAATATGTTCTGGATTTTTAGTACCTGTGCCAATGACACTGTTACTTATGAAGATGTTCTGGGTTGCGGTCACATGAATCCCATCAGTATTAGGGCTGTTTCCTGGGGCTTTCACTATCAAACTTGAAACTCTAACATTAAAGCTTTGATCAAAATTCATATGCATTTGCTGTGGATTCTGGAACTTCAGATTTTGCACGATCAAGTTGTTGCATTGGCTGAAAGTGACAGCCTGGGAAAAAAATTTCCAGGAAAATTATGTCAGCAAAGACAGATTACTCTGCTTCTTCCTGCGAAACTATTATTGTTTGAAGGAGAAGATATACTTACAGTTGGTGCGTCCTTGCATGGCTGTAAAATAAATAAAAGAATAAGAAAGAAAAAAAGGGTAAGAATTGGATTGGATTAAAATTTGTTTCAAGTTTGATCTGAAAAGAGAGAATTTTTTATAATGTCTTACGAGGTTTTCGTTTGTTTTGCAGGAATGTTGCCACCATATCTTGCCATTGCCATCGATAGTGCCTTTACCTGCACCATCAACTTTGAAGTTCTTGATTCCTACGAACTGAATCCAAAACCTTCGATCTTCTTCAAACGCAGACATGTCAGACCACGCCATGATTGTTCCATACACCTAAAAAAACCAGAGCAAATATTATTCGGAAAAGAATATGATGATATTCACAGAAACAGAGTAATACGATTCAAAACTCTGAAACATCACAGTAACTACTCACCATGAAAGCAGTATTTGGCTTGCATGGACCAGAAAATTTTACAGGCTTAAGATGATAGATCTTGTTCTCAGGAACAACAAGAGTAGACCCAGAAGAACAAGCTGCTTTCCAAGCCTTCAAGAAGGCCTAAACAAGAATGAAAAGTAAGGCATTGAGAACAAAGAAAGTTTTGTGTGTGTTTGTGTGTGCAATGCCTCTTTAAGCACTATTGTAGTTGTATGTATACCTCGGAGTCATCGTTTCCGCTGGCTTTGGCTCCGTAGTTATCAACACTAAGTGTTGGTTGTTGGGAGCTTGAAGGAGACTTACTGGTTTTGTAAGATCTTCTCATGAGGCCAAAGTTTTCATGTTTTGGAGAATTGAGAGGGTTGTGATGAATGTGAGAGCCAAAACAGAAGGGGAATGAAAACAGAGTAATGAAGAGGAAGAGACAGAGGTAAAGAGAGATTTTTGGAGGCATCATGTTGATGGATGTTTCGCTTTGCGAGGAAATCAAGGAATAACGGAATAAAGTGATTGGAAGTACAAAAAATGAAAGTGCTGATCTAAGGCTTTGGGGATTTGTGGGTAAGTGTCCTACTGGAGGGATCAGGCATTTATAGACAAGTTTATGGCTGTGTTCTAGAGATAGAGAGAGATTGGATTGGTTTGGATTTTGAAGTTAGATCATCGTCACATGGGAACTTGTAGAATATTTTGAATGAGACTGTACATGACCGAATTGATTTTAATTTGGATGTATATGTTGAAAAACATGTAAAATAATTCCAAAGAATGAGAAAAAAAATTAGAAGAGAAAAAAAAAAATAAAATCATGCAAAGTGGAAGTTGTTGGGTTTAAGTATGAGATAAGAAGAGTAGGAAGGCTTATCATATATACAGCATTAGTCTACGAAAGAGACATATAAACAAAAAGCATATAAATTTAATACTTTAAAATTTGAAAAAAAAATCGAAGAAAAATTGCCTGTTTAAAAATTTTATTATATGAAAGGATTTGAATTTGAGTACTGATACTTTTTATATATAATATTCTATAGGTTATTGGTATTTTCTATATGTAAAAACATTTTAATCCTTCTAACTAACAAGAGCTATAAATATAAATTTTCATCAATTTTTCCTACAAAATTTTGAATTTTTTGGTTAATTCCCAATTAATACAACATCCTAGGAGAGGAATAAAAAGACATTAAAAAAATCGGGGAAATTTTAATTTTAGAAAATATAAAATTTAGTCAAACTCCATTTCATCTTATTAGTCTAAACTTTGTGGGGGTGCATAGTGAATGTTTACCTACTAAACAGTTCGTGGAAGGATTAACTTTTTTTGGTTCATGCATGCAAGGCTTGAGTTAAATACCATATTCTGTATCATCTTGTGAATATGAACAGTGCAAATCAAATCACAACCAAACTTGTATTTCTTATGAAAATCTAAGTTTGAATCTAGAAACTTTCTAGGTTCTCAGTCCAAGTTTGAGATCACACATAAACCAAAAAAAAGGAAATGTAATTTGATTTTGTTGGTTTTGATCATGATTATCCCTACACGTATGTGTATGTGGACGCATATATTTAACAGTCCCTATAATAATAATAAATAAAAGAGTTCAGGTGACAAAAATTGATAAGCTTTTTATGAAAAGCTCATGCAGCCCTATCTATTTTTCAGATGAACAAAAATACTCTTTAACATTTAAAATAAGAGTAAAAACTATCAAAATTGTTAAATATAATATAACACCGTTTAATATGCAAATATAAAAATAGTGGTGAGCGCCATCACAAAAAGTAATGGCAATGGTCTTGATGTTATTGATCCAATTTTTGATCCAATTTTAAACGTTCATGGATAAAAAATTGTGGGTATTTTTATACTTTAATCATCTATACAAAAAAGTAAAATGTCACTCTCAAGTGCAAACAATTTCTTAAAATGCATAATTACAATGAGTACGAAGAATTCAATTTGGCTGTAAATTCAAGAAAAATAAGCCAAAACATATTTAATTAATTGAATGATGTAATTGCTTATATAGAGAATTGGGAAATTTTGAAGGAGTAATTGGCAGTTATCGAGCGACAGTTACAATAAAACAAACCAACCTCTTCCTTTTTCAAGTTTTCATTGTTTTTTCGTCACTTGACTTCTTGGACGTCATGATTTCTCAGTTGGTTTGGACTTAAAGGCCAATAATATAATTATTCTTCACCACATATTCACAAACCATATGTCATTCCCCCCAATCCCTATACCATGTGTATATATATATATATATCTCTACTATATTAGTAGATATTGATGACTAAATTAATTAAATTTCCATTTTGTCTTTAAAAATAATTATAAAAGTATCATTTTTTTAAAAATCATTTGCTTAATGCTTTTAGTGATAATTACCTTCAAAAATAAATTATTACATCAATCGGTATTCTCTCCCACTCTAAATGTAAAATCTTAATTCATTTTATTTTCTAAATTTATATTTTTTTCTAAACTTCTCTATTGATTACACATATTGCGTTTGTTTGGCAATGCGATGGAGAAGTACTTATGGATACTTTCACATAAACCGAGGTAAATATGTGGAGAAGATTGTTTCGTTTTACGAAAAACACTACTGAACGTGGTTATAAGTACTTATAACAATTTGCCGAACAGCACCAATGGTTAAAAAGTCGTTTTTTAACAATGTTTTTTATTAAGAAAGTCGTTTCTAGTGTTAATGATTAAAAAGGGTATAAAAATAACTAAATTTATTAATTTTCTTAATCTCTGTAAAGTAATTAATTATATAACTCCTACGTCGGGAAGGTAATAAATAGCTTAAATCCCATTTATAATTTGGAAAAATTGAGAAAAATTCCCACCATTAAAAATTTTATTGATGAAAATAAAGGATTGTGTACAAAATTTGTAAGGAACTGACACTTCTTTGAATGTATAAAAATTAATCAATTCCTTGACAAAATTTTTAATGGGGGACTCATCCTAATTTCACCTAATAATTAATCTCCTTGCCCAAAAATGATTGTAATATTGAATCCATTTTTAATTGTGTTGGGGCATTTGGTCTTCTTTTTTTGTCAAAGGGTAAGACTTTTTACCGATTAATGTGGGGCACATGGGTATAACAGTTGAATGTAGAGTATAAAAAGTGCGCAATAATCATCGGCTTAAAACAAGTTAATTAAAGTAACACACACAAGTTACGTCTACGTATAAACGTACGTGTTTAAGGTTCTTGTGTTCCGTGGGGTGAGGTCATGCATACGTCATCTTTCGGAGCGTTCAATGGTAAGGGTTAAAAAGCCCTCTCTCTCTCTCTAAGTTTGGCAAAGTTCAGTTAGGCATTTTACCGATCTCTCTCTATTTATTTAGGTTTTCAACATCAACAACCCAAAACCATTACAACTTTCTCCTCAACAACATTACACAAATTAACATGCGATTCTATCTATAATGCATTAATCATATTTACATGTGTCTGTATTTCTTGTATTTGATACATAATGGGCACACTATTACAAAATACGTAATCTAATAGATTGCCCTTTCTATACCGATTACAGAGGATAAGGTATAGTGCGTGTTTGAGAAGTGATTCTCTATCACGTTGTACGTAAGTTAAGATAAAACTCCTTTTACATACTTATCTCAGAATCTGTAAAATCCTTCTTCCAATGGATTCCCAAACACGATTGATAGATAATGATGAAAAATGGCATTTTTGTAAACCTTAAGATATATTTTATGGATTGATTTCTTAGACACAAGGTTTATAATTTGTTAAGACCGCTTGTCTAGCTATGAACCTAGCTGGTAAAAAAATAATTTTTTAAATATACTTCTAAATCTAATCTTAAAAAAAAAACAGGTCTATGAAGTATGAAAAATAATAATATTTAAAAGTTTCTAGATTTGTTTTCCTTTTTTGTGACAATCAGAGCTTTTTGAAACAGACCAAAGCCTTTACACCTTTGCCTTTCCCGCCCCTTAGCTAGTTGGCGTAAGCGACACAAAACTCATTTTATACATTTATCTTATAAACTGTATATCATATTAAAAAAGTAACTTCTATTATTAATCCAAACGGATACGTCGTCTCCACCCCCAATGCTCATGTCCTTAGAATTCTCTTATCTTCAAGGTGTCATCTCTTTTGAGCTTGCTATCTTCGATAATTAATATAAGAGTTGAATGATTTTTAAGAGATTAAAGAAACTAATTAACTGATAACAAAATTATTATTTTTCTTTAAAATAATTTACTTGACTTATAAACCAATATATAATCTAATAATAAAATTAAATATTTTAGAATGTATGTTATAATTAAATAATCTATTTAGCTTTTTTAACCTCATTGAAAAAGTTAATCTGATCTTATATTAAGAACAAAAGTTAATTAGTACATAGGTATTTCTTAATCTTTTAATTTTTGTCACCTAGAGATTTAAATATCTACTCAGATGCCTATAATTCAAACTGTTCTATATAAATTAACAAAATATCATAATGAGATGCCTGCATTTCTCGCCTAGCCATTTCCAAATTATTCTCTTCATAATGGTAGCATTGGAAATGAAATGGATAAGTTTTGATTATCTTATCTTAATTTTTTGTATATAAAGCACAAGTTTCCAACTCAAGACTATTAATTAGCTAAGCTACAGGCTTGCTATTAGTTCATTATTCTTGTTCTCTCATTTTTAAAGTTTACCAAAATATCACAAGTAAATCGAAGAAATAAATAAAGAATTATATAATATTTAATGAACTTTGTAAACAACGATTAAGAAATATTAAAAGAAAGCCATATGACGTGATTATTATCTATTAATTGCATCATTTGACTAATATACATAATTTAATTTTCCAAACCAGTTATACATACTTACATATATTAATTTACAACTAATTAAAAACTTTAGATTTTTTTTATAAGAAACAGCTAAAGGCAACGGAGTGGGGCTTTGGATTTTTGGAGGATCTTACATTCTTTGAAAAATATTAACAGAAAATACGAAAAATGGTTGGTTATGTTGAAAATTACTATAATTTTATTATCTAATATTAAATTATTTTTTTCCAATTTTTTCGCACCCACTCTTCTCATTAGTTCTTAAGTTAGGTTGGTTCGGTTTTAAATTTGGTGCTAATTAATAACCAACCCAATTCTAACCAATATACTTGTTTATATAATATATATATATATATATATCACTTTCAAAATAACTAACGTTCTTGTTAAATTTTCTTTAAAGTTCAATTGGTAGGGGAAGTAGCAATTGATATCAAAACAATAGGGATTTGGACACACACACTAGATAACGGTAGATTTTGGTTTAGGAGAATTAATTTTAAGTCCTTATAGTTATATCAATTTTGAATTGGTCTCTTATTATTTGACCCAATAATATAATTCTTTTTTTTTTTGCCAACCAAACACCATTAAATTAAAAGCCACAACAAGCTACAAGGTCCAGGAGAAACAAACTAAACAGAACAAACCAACAGAAACATAAAACCAATCCAAAATAACAACTTACAAATCAAGCATTAAAACAAACTACAATGCAGAAAGAACAAACATTAGGAATAACATGTAAACAGAGCTTTGTCTGCAACGGAGCTCGATAAACCCGATTGAACAGGTGAGAGCAATC
>JANTPZ010015505.1:0-17557 GCA_025593235.1 Vachellia pachyceras | reverse complement strand
ACAAAATGACTCTGAAATCCAAGATGTTGAATTAAAAAGGCAGCAAAACGGTTGGAACCATTTAGAGACACCAAAAATGAAGGATAGCAAACAAGAGAGATAACACATACTGTTCCATAGCTTTGAGCCATAGGGGTTCGGCCTGGGCCAAACCCTTCACGAGCCTTCTGGTTCGACCAAACAAATCTCCTCTCATAAACGACATTGCTGCTGCTACTTTTTTGCTGCCTCTTACTTTCTCGCCAGTGATTCTCCAAAATTGGCACGTACTGAACTGGACGGCGTCTTTTGGAATTTGCTTTATGGGCTTTGGTTACCCTCTGTAAAATGGGCCGATGAACAGTTCACGAACCAAAGAAAGTAACCCAGTGACTACAAAAATTTTAAGGTTTACAAGGTAAATATATGAGGTGTTTTGAATAGTATTAGCCTTTTGAAGCTTCAAAAAGAAGCTTCTGATATGATTTTAGGATCTATAAAGTAAATATATGATAGAAATTTCGTATCATTTACATGAAGCAAGCTATTTTGAGATGGCTCTGGGTGTGTGACTATAATATGTATGTATGTAGTCCGTGAGAGAGATTTGATCGGGGGTTTAAATCTAAAGATCAACTTACATTCACCCATTTACATTGATCAAGTTTATTTTTGGGTAAGATTGATTTAACAATGTTATAAATTCGAACTTATCCTAACTGAATTTGTTGATTTACAAGTTCTGAGGCTGATTCAGTAAATTAAAAAAAAAAAAATCCAACTTACTATCTTAGTGTGAAAATTCTTTTGAGTGGGGTTAAAAACTTTTAATTAATTTTTCTTACTCTTTTTTAGTAAACTTCTTCATCAGAAGTGTTTGATACAATTACATTTTGAAGGGTACAAAGTAGACACAAATTTTTTTAAAAATAATGTAAGTTTAGCAATTTTGTTAAATGGAATCATCACTAGCACTGGGAAAACATTTAGCTAGACCAACAAGAAATCTTCCCCACCAAGAACTAAGGGTATTGACTCTTGAATCAATCTGAAACATCACTAAGATTGCAACCAAACATAATCAGGTGTCCTAGAATCTGAATCTCCCTCTCAGAGTCTCCCAGAACTTAACCGAACAACGTCCAACCAAAAAATAAAATTTAAAATGAAAAGTTACTGTGAAAGGGAAAAAAGAAAAGCTAGGTGTTCTACAAGATCTCCTTTTTTACTTCATATATGCAAAGAGGGACTGATAAATTATCAGACAAGATAACAGAAAATTCAGCAAGAAAATGTGGGGGGGGGGGGAATATGATGCTTACACTTGGTGTTGAAGCAATGACCAGCAACACTTTTAACTAGCTGAAACATAATAAGAAAAAAAAAAAATTTAAACCTCCATTACCCAAAAATTCATGAGAATTTGTACATCCCTTCTTCAATTTTGCAGCACCCCTCATAATTACTGAGATGATATCATATCACATAGAGGCTTTTAAGCAAACATAAACTATATAAGTTATATGATGATGGAAGAAGGAGAATGAACAGTGACTAAATAATAAAGAAAAGAAGAAAGAGTTAATTATGATGAAAAAGTTTCAAGCTTTTTTTTTGGGGGGTTGAAAATTTTCTGATTAATTTAGAATGGAGGACGAACAGTACTGCCTCCACCCTCAGAACCCTTCAGCTGGTAATTGGCAAGAATTCAGAAGATTCTGAGGAACTCCAAAAAATCAGTTCATTCTTAACTCCAGTGACTAATCTTTTCTTTCTTCCTAACTCCAGTTCATTCTAATCACTACATTCTTTCTTCCTAACTCCAGTTCATTCTAATCAATACATTCTTTCTTCCAAACTCCAGTTCATTCTTTCTTCCTAAAACCTACGAGTAACGTTAGCAGATCAAAAGCACAATCAATTTAACTCAACCCAAAGAAGTTTCGTGATTCGTCCCAGCCCTTTGAAGGTGATTGATTCCTTGTAGATCCCTTCAACCACAGAAAACCCAACCCCAGCACGCTAAAGGATAGGCACTTTATACCTAAGGTTTCCAGTTCCCAATGAAATTAAGAAAATAAGATAGATCGACCAAACGAGCAGCTAATTCTCGTGAACTGACGACAGCGGCGCATATGAACCGTTAATAGCAAATTTAAATTGAAAAATCGCTCAAAAAAAAGCATTACTAAACGAATCTAGATGCATCGTGTGAGTACCGCGGTAGCTGTGATATGAACATCCATTACATTAAACAGAGGAACGATGGGTGCTTACCGCAGATGATGGCAATGGATCTCTTCCACGCGCAGAAGCCGTTGGGGATTTAGAAAAGGGACGCCGAAGTAAGGATATATGCTATTGAGAAACATCGTATAGGCTATGCGAACTAATAAATTTCATTACCTGTGGATATGGAGGATTTGGAATCCGCATATATTTTTACTTGCGGATTTGGAATCCGCAAGTAATATAACAAAAAAAAGGAATCTTGGAAAAAAATTATTATACCTGCGAGATTTTAAATATTACAGATATTTTTATTAAAAAAATTTGAAAAAAATCCAACATGCCATTAAATTTTTGAATTTGTAACTTACCCTTCAAAATTTCAACCTTCTAAAATAAATGTTTTAATCAATTTTATCAAATATAAATTTCTAAATTTAAAAATGTCATAATAAAATTATATAAATTATAAAAAAACACCTTAAATATTGCTACATATTTTTTAATAATACACTGATGAAATTACTACACACATTTAAAATCTAAACTTTAATTTTATTTAAAGAAATTAAATTAATTGAAAACGATCATGATCATTTTAATTAATGATATTTATGAAAGTAATAATTAATATAATAAGATGGTTCATAGACTCAGCAATAATTTGATACAATTTGATAAAATAATTATATATTTAATTTCCCCTTAATTTGGAGTGAATAAAAAAATATAATATAGAAACACACAAATTTTAATCATTTTACAACCTTATAATGTAAAAACACATGACCTAGTTTATTATACTTTAAAATATTTTGCAATGGCTAATGTCATTACTTACAAACTTCTTGATTTAATTAGATTGAACAAATAACTCTAAAATATGCTAAAAACATAAAAAAAATAAACAATTATATTTTTTTAATAATTTTTAAAATTTTTAATTTCAATTTTCGTAAATTTCATTTAAACTTTAGAAAATGTTTTTTGTCAAAAACATTTACATAAAAAATTACCTGCGGATTTTTTTCACAGGTATTACTTGCGGAAAAAATGCGCAATTAATTTCCTGTGGATTTTTTCCATAGGAAAAATCCGCAGGTATAGCATCATTTTTTACTAGTGGAAAATTCTTTTGAATGGGATTAAAGAACTTCTAATTGATTTTTCTTACTCTTTTTTAGTAAAGTTCTTCATCAGAAAGTGTTTGATAAAATTATATTTTGAAGGGTGCAGAGTAGACAAAATTTTTTTTAAAAATAATGTAAGTTTAGCAATTTTGTTAAATGGACTCATGAATCTTTATAAAGATGGGGAAGAATAAGCAATAAGACTAGGGTAAATGAGAGTAAGGCAGTGCAACAGGCTGGCCACTGTGGCTCGCCCGTTCAAATATGGTGGCCCATTTAGGTCCGTCCTAAACGAGATGCCCTACAACCTGTCGGATTCAGGCGGGTTAACGGGCAGCCCGTTTAGTTTTTTTTTTTTTGCCTATGCCAAGCTAATTCAACAAAATAGCATAACAACAAAAAAAACAAAAGAGAGAGACTTTCTATGACTCATCAACATAGATACACTATGGTAAATCCGCAATTTCTGTAAGTGTTGTAGATACGACAATCAGATTCATTATAGCCAATATAGTGAAAAGTGACCTGCATAAGTGGTAAACTTTAGATCCGCGTCAAAAATAATTTAATCGAATTAATGAAGTATAGCACCAATCCAGGTCGTGTTTACTTTGAGGAGTCGAAAAATAGTGAAATTAATTCCTAGTAATTAAATGTGAGTAATCTAGACTAAAACTTAATTTGAAAAATTTTTCTAAATAAATGCTATGAATTAAATTGAAATTAAAATATTTTTTTATTTTTTAATGAGAACAATTGAAATGAATTTTGATAAAAGAAATAGAAAATGAAACACACGAATAAATGATGATAATAATCAATCCTCCAACTCAACAACGCGGGCAATCATCACTTCAATAGACATGGGAGTTAAAATAATGAATTAAAGAGTTATAAATAAGCTTTAATCCAACAACCGAGCTACCTCGAATTGCCACAAAATATTTTCCAAACTTCCAAATTTACTAACTACCACCAGAATAGTAAAGAGGAATTAAGGATAATAAAACCACTACTTAATTGTAATTCTTAAATTCAAATAATGGAATTAAAACTAGTAAAAGCTTATTTGATCCAAGATTCTAAGCCACCTTAGGAAATTACAAAATGTTAACTCTAAAATCAATATAAATGTCATACCAGAATATTATAATTAAATCAAAGTTAAATCAGCCCAATATCAATTGCTAAATAATAATTCAGTCACAATAATCTCCGAAATAAATCATATTAAACAATAAAAATTGTTCCAATAATTAGAGAAACTATTCTAAAACCTAGGAATTGTTAAACAATTATTGGACAGGAAATTAAAGCAACTAAAACTCCCCTTTGAAGAATCAAGCTCCTGCCATTGTTGTTGAATCAGAGAATTAGAGAACTACCTAAGCCTTGCCATGAAAAATTCCAGAGGTCCAAACTTTGCTGCTGTCATCTTCCTGGTGGTAACAGCAAGTAGAGAGGACTCGACAACAGCAGGGAATGGAAGAACCAGCTTGTGTTCGCGGCGTCATGCTTGTGGTCTCTGGACGAAGGAATGATTGCGGCCGTGCTAATGGAGGAATAATGGATGGTGGCCGCTTGTGAGTTCGTGGGTAAAGGAATTGGTGGATTTATGAGTGGGCAGGGTGAATCGAATAAGCCTCTCTGGCCTTTTGGATTCACGTTAGGTGAAACCTCACCCTTGCAGAGTCGTATGCTCTCGAAGTCAGCTAGTGTTCGCACTCAAGATAAGTGCTAAAAGGGCAGCTCTATCATCATTTGTTCCCTTACGAATCTTTTCCTCTACACAGCGCTACAATCCTTGCCAGGATCTTCGAGCAGTGGACTCCTGTAGCTTTCTAGCTTGTATTCGCAAACTGCTACGTAGGTGTATTTCCCTACTGAGATCGAAAGGGTACTCTTTCTTAGTCTCAGACTCAGTCTCTAACTTTATAACATTAGACCCTATCTCGGATGGTTCCTTCTTTAGAGGACCTTCCCTTACTGGTCTAATTAACCTTTTGGGCTTGGTAACAATTAATTCTGTCAACCAATAATCATTGACCCCTCTTTTCTTCCCTGAGCGCTTTTCCTTTAGCATACCCATCTCAGCTTGTGGATTGTCTTCCTCTTCAACGGGCTCCTCCATCTCATGAGGATCATCATCATTGACTGAAGGCTTGGAGTGTAAACTCACCTCCGTGGTATGCGTATCATACTCCTCATACTCAGGATCAAGTGATTGTGTTTGTTGACACCTTGTTTTGATGATAACAGAAACCCCCCAAAGCATGCTAGAAATTGGGATCTAGTTTAATGATTTTGAAACTGTGTTGGATCTGTCAAAAAATTTTGAAACTCAAGTCCCAAAGTTTACAAACTCAAGTTTTGTAACTGTTTTTCAAAACTAGATATTGAAATTGGAAGTTTTATGATCAAGTTCAAAAACTCGAGTCCTAAGTTTTCAAAACTTGAAGTTCCATAACGTGCCAACAAAACTGGAAGTCAAAACTTGAGGTTCCAACTTCAAGTTTTCTCATCATGTTATAGAACTCGAGTTTCAAATTTTTCAAAATTCAAGTTCCACAATTGTCTCAGAACTGGAAGTCAGTTTTCCAATCACATTATAGAATTCAAGTTCCAAGTTGTTCAAACTCGAGTTTCACAACTGTTTTTCACATCATATTATAAAACTCAAGTTTCAGGTTTTTCAGAACTCAAGTTCCATAACTGTCTCTCAAAACTTGATTTCAAGATTGGAAGTTCTGACTGGAGGTTTTCACAGAACTCAAGTTCTCTGTTTTTAAAAAATCAAGTTCCATGCCTTCCAAGATTTTATCAGTTCAAAAACTTGATTCTCAAACTCGAGTTCTCACTGAAAGTTTTCCAGAACTCTAGTCCTGCTGTTTTCCAAACTCGAGTTTCATGTCTTTCAAATTCTATCAGTTCAGAAACTTGATTCTTAAACTCGAGTCTTCACTGAAAGTTTTCCAAAACTTGAGTTCCTAATTTGCCAAACTCAAGTCTTGAGGATCTTTTCAACTGAATAGTTTTTCACATGTTTTAGAACTCAAGTTCTCATTTTTCAAAACTGGAAGTTTTACAACTGAGCTAGTAATTCCTATGTGATAGAACTCGAGTTTTAAAGATTTGAAAACTTGAGTTCCCTATTCTCCAACACATCTTCTGACACAGCTAAGTCTACGTTTACAAAATCTTTTCTTATTTATGCTTAGCCCATTTGAATTTTACCTGCTCCCATAAATGCGTTATGCTTTAACTGAGAAATAGGAAATGTGTTTGTTAAATTCTCCTCCATCGTGGACACTCAACGGATAAATTCAGAGACATTAGACATACAGCGTACCAGAACCATTAATGCATATCAAAGCAGAACGGAATGGAATAAAATCTCCTTCCAACATATGAATCTTGGTCAAAAAAAAACACTTGCCTTTTGTCAGATCTCCAATGGCCATCCATTCTCTCTTAAAGAGAAAACATTGTCAGAACAGATAAAGTTGGAAAAACAGAGCACAGGAGAATCTGTGAGTAACAGATACAAGTCTCTCTCTATCGGCTATCCAACTCTGAGCAACGGCTAGCAAACAAAGTCTGGGCTATAAATGAAAATTATTCAAGCCAGAGAAAAAGATGACGAAGATGATAGAGTCATTAAACACAAAACAGAGCATAGCTTTAGGACTCTAATATTTCTTCTCCAAGAGCTTCAATGTTTACTTATCCACTCTTTGAGAAAGTAGTTTATTGATTTATCCAAACTCCTTGTATTTCCATGAGAAACTCAAGATTGAGATCTTGAGATTATTGGTTTGGGTTTGAGTTGAGAAAATAGAGCATGTAAGTCTCTGTTATAGTGAAGTGTGAAAGGGAGCGTGATTCCCGATGTAACCTTACATGTAGTAAGGGGGAGTGATTGTAAAGGTCTCTCAAATACCTGTGTTGCAAAATTGAGTGGGTTTCATAAATGCTTGAAAAGTTTATGGGGTTCTCAAGTACCCACCGTGACAAACTTGAAATGGGTTTCACAAGTGTAGATCTGTGATGACATTGTGATTGTAATGGTTTTCCAAGTATCTGGTTAAACTTAAAAGGTATAGTGGATTGAAAATCTCAAAGGTGCTCTGGGGACTGAACGTAGATCAGAGAGGGCCAAACCATGATAAATTGTTGAGTGCTCATTGTTCATTTATCTTTGTCAACTTATATTGGTTCTCTCGTATTCTATCTATTTCAAACATTGTTTTTAATTAATTCATGACTTGGAAATTTTGATTAGCTGAGATTTGAGAAAGAAATTTTTTTAACACACCCAATTCACCTCCTCTTGGGTGACAGCCAATCTAACAGTGTTATCTTAGTGCTATCACTACTCATACTTTGCTGTTCACATTCATTCATTTCAAAACATAAATGAATTCATCAATTACTCAAGCACAAGCCACAACCAGTGAAGCACTAAACACATTTCATTCACACGTCACATTAAACACACATCCATTCAACATCAATGCAATAAAGATGTCCAAAACCTTTGCTCTGATACCACCAAATGTGACACCTCCTATTTTCTCCCTATATCCTCATATTAGATCACTTTTGAATCATTCTAGGGCCTTGGATAACTCAAATTAGCCTTTTTAGTGAACTTGAAAATTTCAAAAAAAAAAAACATTGTTACTGTTCACTGGCTCATTTTCCAGATTTCTGGCCCAACTTTAAAAATTCATATTTAATTATAGAAAACTCAAAATGAAGTGATTCCAATTTCTAAATTAACCTTTTTAAGTGATCTATAGGGGAAAAATACTCCTTGGCCCAACACCTTGCCCATTTGAATCATTTTATTCTGAAAACACGCACTGTTCAAATGGTCACTTTCTGTTTTTTCCAGTTTTCCCCTTAACTTTGGAAAATTATATCTCTTAATGTACACATCCAAATTCTGCAAACTTTATATCATTTAAAATTTCAGGTTGTGTATTATTTAACTGGAAAGTTTCAGCTCAATTGGAGCTCATTTGCTATTTTTCATCATCGTTTGAAACAAGTCAGCTTCCAGGGCCTTTGGAACCCCTTTTATTTTGAAAACCAACTTTTCTTAAAAATCATCAAAACCTCTTTTTGGATCATAAACCCATCTCTATCATGCATGATTACTTCCTTACCATTACTTGGCAGTTCTAACCCATTTTCATGCATGCATCATCACATATTCACATGCTACTTCATGTGGAGGTTTAGAGGTTACAAAACTACAACAACTTGTTAGTAGAGATCAACAAGTCATAATATGTACATAAAATTTTATTCAAGCAAGAGCATGATTTTCATTCATCAATAATCTTTTTCTTACCCTTGCTTGAGCTTCCACCTACATGGTTAGTTGGTAGGTAATGAGATTTGGGAATCCCAATAGCAAAACTAACTAATCAAAAACATTGTGAATGAGCATACCATAACTTTAAAGCAAGTGTTTGATCATACAATATGTGACATATCAAAATACAATTTCATAATGGATATAGCCATAGCATCAAAGTCAAATTTCATACACATATCATCCACTTCAATCATCATAAAAATTAATGCATCATTCGCAACCAATTTTCATAAAGCATAAGTGAAGATTAGTAGTCTTGCTTCCTCCTTAGCTTAACCTCCTTTTAGCTTTAGAGCTCTCTTGGATAACCTTCCAAATATGCTCTTGAAGGTCTCAACTTGCTAAAGATCATGTAATAACATACACATGAATTTCCATTCATCACAAAGCAAGAGGTACTTAAAAAAACGCAATAATGCTCCTTTTTAACTTTTCAAGAACCCTGCAAGTCCAAAACTTGGTTTTATGGTCCCTAATGCTTCTCAAATCCCTACCTTATTTTTACCCTACACAAAACATCATTTTAGAGCCAATGGAACCATCAAAATTACCAAAAGCACATCCCTTCCATTTTTTATCCTAAGGGTCGATAATCAGAAAAATAAGGGAAGGAAGGAGTTTTTCAACTTTCATCATGTATTCTTGTATATTTGTGCTCCCAAACCACTATTCATACATCAAATAGCTCAAACACAACCCTTCCCCTCTCCATCCTAAAGTGGACGGCACCCATCTCTTAGCTTTAGGGTTTCAAAAATTCTTAATTACCACAACAAAATCAACCAACAACACATACCAAACTACTCTTTACTACTCAAGAAAGGACTTGCAACCTTTTACTACCAAAAGCCTTCTATTTTTCATTTCCATACCTTGAAACCCTAACTTTTCATATTCAAAAAGAGGGTTTTGATCAAGGAAATCAACCACCAGAGAGGTAGTAGAAGTTGCAAGGAGTAGGGAAATGCAAAGAGTTTGTTGCTTGAGTGGTTACCTTGAGGTTGTGAGAGCTCTCTTCTTCCTCTTCCGTGGGAGCATAGTGGTGTCTTCTTGGCTTGAGAGGAAGAGAAAAATCTGACAAAATGGAGGGAGAGAGGTGGCGGAAATTTGAGAAAAGAGAGATGAGAGTTAGCTTATGTAAAAAGCCTCTTGGAAAAATGTGTGGTTGAAAATTAAACTTGGGCACCAAGTTTTGGTTTCCATGGGTGGGGTTGTGCCACTTGTCTAGCTCTTATTGCTTGGTAAAAAATAATCTCTAGCTTATCCTACAAGACTTGGTTGGGCTAACTAGCTCCATTACTATCTAGTTACTTGATCCGATTACACGTACTTCGGTAAAGTAACTTCATCATGATAACTTCCTTTTTACTCTTCTAGAGGCTTTCTCTCTCTTATGGCACTATTCCTTGGGTTTCCTTGCTTATGTGGCATCATTTACTCTTCCCAAAACATCCTTGGGTTTTCCTCGTAATTCATCAGGATTCCTCAATTCCGACGAAATACCGTAAAACGTGCTTCCGATGGCCAATTTGACTTTAGGGCATGGAAAATTTCTAGAATTTCCCCTGATACTCCAACCTTTTTTCCGTTCCTCAAAATTCTTCTCGGATTTTCGTAATTAATTTTCTAAAAAAATCATTTTTCCGGGGTTTACGGGTACTTTGTCCTCCGAACTAAGGAACTACCTTTACCTGATACTGGGTAATAATTTTACTAAATACTTTAGGACCCATCTAAACTTTTCTCAGTTCGGACTCCGACGTTTGAGGACTCCTGCTACCTCAAATAATTAATTCTCGGTCATCTAGACCTCCAAAATTCTTTATTACTAAAATGTCACTACTCTTTATTCTTTGCCCATAATTACCAAAATGTCATTACGTTTTTACTTTTTTCCATAATTACTAAAATGATATTCCTTTTCTTACTCTTTATTACTTCCAACTTTATCGTGTCAACTTTGACATTTTGGTCAACTTTGACTTTTTAGTTGACTTTTGAGCAAATTACCAAAATGTCCTTACTATTCGATGACATTTTGCACCTGGGCCTTTTTAATTAAAATAACGATTTTACCCATGTCATTTGTGCCAAATGACCATTTTGCCATTTAGTTATTTTTGCTTAGAATTCTCAAGACCAGGGACTTCGTCAATTATGATCTTTCTTGTCTTTTGGCATTTTCTTTTCTATTTTTCTTATATATGGGCCTTAGATCATCACATAATTTACTGGCTTAGCCCCTGTCTCCAATCACCTGAATTTACGGATATTACATTTATGAGTTTGACCCTTGATTTGAATTTCAAATTCAGAATCTTATATTTCCTAATTTAAACTCAGAACCATATAACTACTAATTTGGATTCAGAATATTTTAAAATTATGTTGATAAATCTCCAAATATATTTAATTTGAATTTATTTTTTGATCCCAATTTTCTTTCAAGAATACCTTTAATTGGCTTTAATTTCATATAATAATCATTAATCATAATTAATGCAATTAAACTCAATAAAAGCCCAATAATAGCACTAAAATCCCCTAAATTGCTATAATTCAATTAATAAAATATTATTATTTTAGCAGGCTATTACAAAAAAATATTTATGTTAGATAAAATAACAAGTATATTTAGTCATATTCTCTGCAAAGCATGATTAGTATTGATTTAGTCAGACATATATTAATATAGTATAACTAAATTTACTCATTTACTCTATTCTGCATTGCTTTCTCTCTCGACATATATTAGTATGATTGTGCAAAAACCAGCTTATTAGACCTCTCATCCTAAAGATCTTGTGCTTCTATAAACTCGTTCCTCATTATCATCATCAATTATGGATTGCAAAGCAGCGACCCACCTATTTTTGTTAATGTTTCAATTTTCTACCATTCGTCAGATATTGTCATGGCATTGGACACATTGAAACATGCATCCAACATATATAAATGCAATGAAATGAGAAGGAAATGTATTTAATCTTAATTTGGACAGATCTGGGACAGAGCCAGGTTTCTGATGCTTGAGGACAAGGATCTACTGTAAATAAATTAATCAGGTAAACGGTGGAGAGTGATTAGTTTAGGGTATTTGGAGTAATATCTAAAAAAATCAGAAAAGCGATGGAAGTTGAACTTTTTCTCTTTTTAACAAATCATCCTCACTGATGGAGATTGCCCTAGGTGGGGTGGAAATTATAATTCCACATAACAGTATTTGGAATTTTTTTTATGCAGATATTTACTCAATATGATTTGAAGAAAAGCAATGCAGAGTTGGCTCTAGACTACGACTTCATTGAACCAAATTCAAACAGGAATACACTGACACTACAAATATATGAATCAGACCCTTTTTTCTGGTGACAAATTGGACATTGCTGAGCCCAATGGTTTTGGTGAGACTACATATTTCGACATCTTTGACCGACCACTTCCACCAGGACTGCTTCCATATCTGCGTCTGGTGGCACTTGGCAGCACCGATGCTTTCTTGTTGGAATCTATATTCAGAAACTCCTTTTGGGGTCATTTTGAGTTGCCTGTAAGCTGCGACAAGGAGAAGCTAGTATGTTGAGTTGTTCAAGATGCCTGCACATCTGCCCTTGCTGGTTATCACACTACCGTTGAAAAGTATGTATACATGCTGGTTTTTTATTTTGCTTCATAATAATTCTCATGGGAGGCAACTCAGTATTGGTATATGGATTTTGTCACTTAACTAGTTTTTCGTTTTAGGCATCAGAAAATCCCACAATGAGAATTGTCTAATATTCAACATGTTTAGGAATCCATTTTTCCCAATGGGCACACAAGGCAAGACAAAAAGCATCTCAAAATCCGTAAAATATCTCAAAATCCGTAAAATATCTCAAAATCCATAAACTCCTTTCTTCCAACGGATTCCCAAACACATATATTGTTTTTAAGGTAAACTTAGACTGAGCTTAGGATTACTGAACACGAATTTCAAATCCTAAGAAAGATTAAAGGAATTACTACATTGGAAGTGTTTGGTATGCTGCCATTTATAATATGCTGGTGTTTGATATGCTCATATCCAAGATGCTTAGGGGCATTTATAATATGATGGTGTTTGATATGTTCATATCCAACATGTGTATTCAAACACTTTGTGCATGACCTCTATTTATAGGCCTCCAACTCTTAAAGTCTAAATACTATGATTACAAAGTTATAAAAGGATAAAGTAATGACAATAATTATTAGAAACTTCCCTTAAGCAGTTCATTAGGGGTCTATGGAATTTGGTATTTAGAGGGAGAGAATCATAAGAGGAATCCTAGGAGTTAGGGGTTATGGGCATTCACTCTAAAATGTTTACAACATATATATAATATTTCCACTATGTTTGGATTCAGTCTTCATCTTCATCTTCTTCATATTCATCTTGTGGTTGTAGCGGTGGGTTGTTGTCATCTCTTGCTGAGTCACTAGGTTCGATCTTCCACCAGGTCGCACCAAATGCATCACCAAAGACATGGCCACCAATTCTATGGCCGTCAGAAAATACCACTTTATCCCTATCAAGCTCAATCTTCCTCCCCATAATAACCACATAATCAATCTTTGGATTGGGCCTGGTAAAACGGGTTCGACCCGGGGACCTAACCCGCCTAACAGTAGCGGGTTAACCCGCGGGCTTGGGTTGCAAAAATGCAGACCGTTGGTTGGTGGGTTGGGCGGGCTACCTGTGCAGCTAGCCCGCATTCCCAACACTAATTCCGATAACTCTCTCACTCTATCTATATTAGGGTTAACGAAGTTTTTTACCATGAGAGAATAACTAATTAATTAATGGGTCAATGCAATTTTTAAGTCCCTTAAATTTATCTTTATTCTTGTTATGAAAATAAAGAAAATTGGAGAGAGATGAACAAGGCAAGAGAGAATTGGGGAGGAAGTAGATAATGATTCTTATTCATATAAGTGTTCAAACACTTTTAACATGACCTCTATTTATAGGCCTCCAACTCTTAAAGCCTAATGTAATGGTTACTATATTATAAAGGATAAAGTAATGACAATAACTATTAGAAACTTCCATCAAGCAACTCATTAGGGAGGTTATAGGATTATACCATTAAGCATAAGGAATCCTAGGGGTTGGGGGTTATGGACATTCATTATAAAATATTTACAACACTCCCCTTAAATGTCCATAACAAATATTGTGCATCATTAAAACCTTATTAGGAAAAACCTAATGGGATAAAAACCTGGTGAAGGAAAAGAGTACATAATATATATTGAAGCTGCCTCGTTAAAAACCTTACTAGGAAAACTCAGTGGGACAAAACCTTGGTTAAGGAAAAAAGAGTACAGCAAGATCTTTTCTCCCCCTGGAAATGGTATCACTTTTACTTCTTCTTATGATAACATTGTCACTTGTACTCCCCTAACAACAACATTACCCTTTATCTTTTTATCTCGATAGAGTATACTAAATTCTCGTCAAGTAGATAATCCACAATGCCTTTTAGAGCATATATTCCTTTTAGGTAAATTATGCATATCACATTGTCATCATGTAATATCTTTAAAGCATATTCATTAAGTCTCCAATATCTCTTCTGAAAATGCTAAATCATTGCATCAAATCTCAATTTCACTATCCATTTGTATACCTGCAGAAATCCAATTTTTATAATAAAAATATAACACAAATATAAACAAATCATGTGAATTAACATGGAATAGATATAAGAGACTTCTATTCCATTAAATTCAATTTTGTAACCAAAATATCAAAGTAAAAGTCATGACTTTCAAAATAAGATACAACATATACTAACTTTTAATAGCATTTTGAATAATTTATATATGCTCAAATTATTTTAGTCCATATAACATTTATATAGATAATGATTTTCTTAAACATGCTTCTAAAGTGTTAGAACCTTTAAAGATTTTCATATAAATTTCACGTTCATTGAGACATATGTTCAGGCTATAATAATATCTAACAGAGGCATATTTTGTGTTCATATCCTTCCAAATTAGAAATTATTTTTCATCCACCACAAAATAATATATCTCATCATGATTATCATATCATTGTGAAAAACTTTTGTTTTCATAAATATTTTCATATATCTCATAACAACTTTATATTTCATGCATTCGGATTACTAGTTAATAATTCTCAATATTGAAATGATGCAATCATATTTTATTGCATCATTTTCCTTTTCTGTTGGACAATCACAATTCTGTCAACCTTTTATGATGGATCATATATACGATCCTCATTTAATCACATAATATTATTACCAAAACAGTTGTCGACAACTTTATCTTTTTCGGTTCCATTTTTCTGATATAACTTATCAACATCTTAACATTACTTTCTAGGTACCTAAACTTCTATGGAGGCTTTTGCAATTAGTTATGTCTTGGTCTCTTCTTGACTGCCAGCCTTCTCATTATGATCATCTTAATGATATGCTCCTCTTTATCCAAAGTATAATATTTGGAACCAATTGGTTATTATGCTTTAGGCATGTCTTATTTTCATTTATACTATTAGAGCATTTTCAGTTGGAATATGAAATTTAATTATACTATTTCAAATCAATAATATATGGCAAATATTTTTACAATATTTTCTGAATGCAATATTTGATGAACATTCTTGTTCATCCTGTTATATTTGAGGATCCATATTTGATAATAATAATGTATTCAATGTATTTTCTTTTCCAACTACTCAATTTCTCACTCTCATGTGGAAAACTTTGTCAAATGATAATCAACTAATAATGCAGTACAAGCCTCATAATCCCATTTGCTCATTTTAGAAACATAATTTTGTTTCATTTAGAGATATATAAACAAAGAGGAGAATCTTACTCAACATTTATCTCAACTTTTCATCTATGTATATTGTGGATTAATAAGGATAAACATTGTATAGTCAAACATTTAAGATGGAAAATATCTAACTCTTGGCCAAAAGCCAACTTTACATGAGAATTTTGTTGACTTAATATGTATAAATGATGCAATATATTAAGTTAGATATACCAACACTGAAATAATAATCTTGTTCTCATAAGCATTGATCAAGCTATATATGGAGGCTTTAATAAATTATTATGGACCATATAATCTGAGTATAATTTGTTCGAACAATCTTGCAAACTTTAGGCTGCAAGCTACTAATAACCACACATGCAACCATATTATAGATGCATCTATCAAACTTATTGAATACTTGTATGGTTTACATGCTTTTCAAATGGGCCCATATAAATTAATATATTTCCAGAAATGTAGCGATCCATTTCAAATCATAACCAATGATCTTCTCATGATCCATATTCTTTGAGAACAAGCATCACATAATAACATTTGAATTATATATAATATGATGACTATTCATGAAGAACCCCCTGTCTCTTCAAAAGATGTCAATACATAATTTCTGACATTATATTGCGTCTTATATATGACTCGGATGATCAAACAAGTCATGCCACCAATAAATTTGCTAGATCAGTAAACTTCTGGTATACTGTAACAACTTTTCAATTTTCATAACATATTGATTTAAAATCTCAATATGGCATTTAACATAACATCTAATTTGGGAGATCTGACATCCATTTTGGGAGATCAAAAGGTTCGACAATCTCCTCCTCATAAATAGAAATATATACGAAATTAGCTCACACTTGTATTATATGATCTTCCCCTCAAGGTGAGTCATATAAATATGATTTTCTTATTCAGTATATTTCACTTGAAAATCTTTGTATTTCATAACTTCCATACAATTTTTTATTTCAATCCAATTAGGATATCATCTTTAGAATTTTAGGTGAACCAAAACTCTAATAAAGATTTATGGGCCATAATTTTCATCATCACTTATTTTCCCGTCCATAAACTAAAAAGTTATATTAGTTCTTCAGGTACTAAATTAGTTCTTCATGAACTATATTAATTTTGTAACATATAGTTCTTCAGGAACTATATCAATTTTGGAGAAGATAGTTCTTTAGGAGTTAACATATATTATTATATAACAATATAAATTCCATGGTTATTTATGGTTTCATAACCAACCAATTTAACCTTTTTCTAATAGATTGATATGTATTTTTCTATATGACTTCAAGTCATATTGTAACATTCTCTCATAATTTGATGACATTAGAAGGCTCAACTTTCAATTGTCAATCTATCCAATAATATGATCATGACCATTATCTTTTTGTATTTCAATAGTATATCATCACTTCCTTCAAGCATTGGTCCTCTAGACCAAAGATAAAATCTTTAAAAGCTACCAAACTTTGATGTTTGAACATTAAGCTTTCAAGGCTTTAATATTTGTAACAATTTGATTATTCAAATAATACAATTTTTTTCTTACCATTTATCAGTACCCACAATGTTCTTTCGTAAAAGAACATTATAATAATGATGTGACTTCAAATCATTCAATCACAATTATAGCAATATCTTGGCTATTGGTCATTAAATTAAAATAATATTGTAATGAAATAAATCAATAAATTTAAATCTGTAATTGAATATAATAATATAAATACATTGTTATAATAATATAAATTATATATAGTGAGAATGTATCAATAATATAAATAAATATAATGAAGCAATAAATAAGTATAAATGTAGTAGGATAAATATCACTTATGAATGAATAAATATGAGCAACAGAAAAAAAGAAAAATAATAAAAAATGACGACAATAGTAAATAATATAAAATTAACAATAAAATAATATATATTAGCTATAGTATTGTGAATATAGCAATAATAACATAATAAGAGATAA
>JANTPZ010015504.1:0-22937 GCA_025593235.1 Vachellia pachyceras | reverse complement strand
GGATGGTCCTGGTCCCATCCCCCTCCTTCTGGTGGTACAGGCGATTCCGCCTGTTCTTCCACCCTTCCCCCATCTTCGAGATGGCGAACTCCCTGTGCACATCTCGTACAACAAACTTTCCCTGCAATAGATTTCAAAATTAAAGTTAGTAAATTATTTATTAATTGGAAAATATTAATTTAAATAATTTAAATAATGAAACAATAAAAATTTTACTTTCACTTTCTCCCACACACCGTTCTTTAGGCTCTGCTGGACCCTTTTACAGGTCTCAGCGCTAATGTCAAACTGGAGGAAGTTTCCGCCCTGCTCAGTTAGGTAGCGGTTGAAGAGCTGACCGCCTTCCCCTGCGGCTACCGGGTGATGTCGTCCCAGTCCACTACCACCCTCTGATCACTAGGGAGTTGGTGTACATCCCTTAGTGTGAGCTTCCTCGTAACGGTCGCCCTTGTTAAATCTGCAAATTAAATTTATACATTTATTTCTAAAAATAATCATCTATTAATAAAAATTTAACTAAATAAAATGTGACAAATTACATAAATTAAATATTTAAAATTACTAAGAAAATTATATAAATCATATTAATTAGTAAACAATTTAAATACACCATTTTAATTAAATAATAAATTAATTGTTTACTTACCTCGAATGTTCACCTCAAACCCTGTCGATTGACTAGCAGACGGGCGCCGAAAACATTGCTCCCTCTCTATCTCCTCGTCCTCAAACTTCTCAGCCTCTTCGACTGAGATGTTGATATTGCCCAGCTCAAAATCATCGACGTTAAGCATAACGTCACGCCCCCTGACCATCACCGACGTCGGGGAACATAGGCTCCTTCCCGTGCCTTCTGCTCTGGTCCTGATCAGCCATCTGAAAAAAAATTAATTTAAAAAAGTTAAAATAAAATAAAAGATTTAAAAAATAAAACTATAAAAATTTAACTAAAATTAAAAACATAAAAAAACTTTAAACTAACCTCTGATGTGACGCTTTGGAAGGTCGAAAGTGAGAAAAGAGGGGGGAGGGGGTTATTTATAGACGCTGAATTAGCAGCGGTTTAGACAAATTAGCAGTGGTTTAAAGGAAACCGCTACTATAACCGTTGCAAAATTAGGGCAAATTCTCGGGAAATGTCGATATTTAGCAGCGGTTTGTCTACACTGCTACTAATTGACAGACTCTTGGTTTTTGCAGCGGTTATTAGTGAAACAACCGCTACAAATTCCGATGCAAATCAGTAAAGGTTTGTCTAACCGCGACAGTAACCGCGGCTAATTTCGACCTTTCACTTTTGCAACGGTTTTTATTTAATGAAACCGCTGCTAATTTTTCATTGAACCGCTACAAATAGCACAATTATATTGCCGTCGCCTATTAGTAACGCTTTGCCCGAAAACCGCTATCAAACTCATGATTTAGTAGCGGTTTTTGGAACCGCTACTAATTTACCGCTGTTAAATACCATTTTTTTTGTAGTGAATATTTTATCACTATCTCCAAACCCTTCTTCCAAATTAACTTGAGGTGTTTCGTCAGTTGGAAGTGCTGAACTTGATAGTGCCCATCACTGATGTGATCCTATGAGAGCCACATTTCCAAACAATTGGGTTAATTCATCTTAGAATTGGAGTCCCCTCAATATGAATTTATAGTAACATTGGACTTCCTGAACATTCAATATCAATAAATTAGTTACATATTATACAAAAGCATGTACAAAGGGGGCATAGATATCTAACATCATAAAAGTTAATTGCTTACCAATATTTTCTTCTCTCGTCACTATTCATTAGCATTAATAGTCTTCCTCTCACAATCTCATCCCACGCCAGTCTCACGATGCAACCTTTGCGACACTTGCCATTCCCTTCATAGGCCACCATATTTGGTTTTCAACTGCAACCTAGATTACGCTTTCACAGTCTTTGTAATGAAGGCATCAACAATTTTGCTCCATCCAACCTTGGTGAAGCTATTAGATTTTCTTTTTCCGGAATTAACTTGTTTGATACACAAGTCAATGAACACTTTGTGGTGTTCATATCCCATGAAGCTTTCTCCCTATCCTTACTCATTATGCCATACAACAAATACAACACCCATACTAATCATAGCAAGAATATAAATGTTGAAAACATCTTTTCTTCCTCTAATCATACATAATATAAGGCATTAGTTTAAGTATTAGCAATTCCGGCCAAAAAGAAAAGGCATTAGAAACATTCTTTTATATAACTCATACCAGGTCACTAGCTCATATACAAAACCACTCTAAAGATGCAAATACTAAATAGGAACACACAGGAAGTTTAAAAATACAACAAACAATAACCAACTCTGAACATGGAGTGGTATATAGCTTTTGTGCTGAGGGAACGATCTCTTACATTTCTTTGTATTGTTGTTTAATTTTCTTATTGTTCTTTTCAAACACCAACTTAAGATAATCACAAATGGAATTATGTGCATAGGCATGTTGGATCTCAAGCTAAGTACGTTCATTATAATACCTCACTGTAAAAAGTAAAACCATGTTAGATACAACAACATTACACTGTTAAGACTATGTAATCGAGCCTACAAAATATACACCAACCGCTGGAAAACTAGGAAGTTTCAAAAAATTGAAAATACTACTGAGTAAAAAATCAACTTTGTTTTGAGAAAATAAAATTGCAAACTCGAATCCGATACACCAGCAAACCAAAGCAACACAGTAACTAGGGTAGGCAAAATCCAAGGGTGAAGGAAGAAAATGATAATACTGAAGAGAAGATAAAGGAGGCTACTTATCAGGAGGGAAGACGACACAAAAACAACCACACCTGCAACTTACCAATATTCCAAGAAGATGAAGCTAACAAGCCAAGGAGTGGCGGATCTAAGATGAAGCTGAGGAGAAAGTCACCGATGAGTGTGCTCTGTGAAGGGAAGATGATAGGCAAGGAAGACGAGGCTGTGAGGTTGCGGTGTCGAGTTGGGGAAGAAAAGTTGAGGAGAAAGCAGAAGGGATTCGGTGTGTCATTTATGAAAGTCATAAACACACCCACCAATGAACCAAGAGAATAAAAGGTACAGGGTAGACATTATTAACCTTTTCATCATCATTTATAATAATATGCATCGTCTTTACCATTTATGTGCGTAACTATACATGGGTTAAAATGAATAAACCAACGATTAATATAGCAAATTTAAAAATTATGTCAACGAACTTTAATCGTACATTAAAATTTAACCGACGACTTGAAGTTAACAATTAAGGATTCAGTGGTTTAACTAACCGACAACTGACAACTTATATAATGAATGTTTAACTTTAGACGTCGGGTATTGTTGATAACCAACAACAAATTGTTTTGAAACTTCATTGTTATTATGGAAATGCGTCGGCATCACTTATGATGTTGGCTTCGTGTTTAACCAACATTAAAAGGCGACGTTAATATGCACATTCGTAGCGGCCACTGTGGTCGCTATGTAGTCGCCATGAAATCTTCAAGAGGGAACAAGATATGGAGAAAAGAGAACGAGTGGTAGATAGAGAGAAAAAAGAAGGAACAGGAAAGGAGAGCCAAAATGCTATGATGCCATGTAACCGAACAAGAAAATTGAGGAAAGATGAATTAATTCTCAATACTGTTACTAAGCTATCTGCATACTGTACACAAGTTGGAGTCTGAAAGCTCTATAGTAACTAACTACAGTTGAATATATTAACAGAATGAATTAGCTAAATAGTGAAAATACTATTCTATCCTTGACAAGCTGATCATCTGGTTCACCCGTACGAGTCAGGCTTGTGGGTTTGGATCTTGTCGAATTAAGTCTTGAAAGAGAAATGTTAACTACAGCACACGTTTCGTCCCCGTTTAAGATTGCCCCTCCCTTCTCCATTGTCTCACATGGTCACAATCCTTCAAGACAGTCTCCCTCTTCTTCTTCGCTGTTGCCTGCCATGGTATCTCGCCAAGCTTTTCGTCGTCTCCAACCCATCTCAGAATGCACCGCACTTGAACGACAGAACCAAACCGTCGTTTCCGCCTTAGACGGCACTCTTCTCGTGTCGCGAAGCGCTTTCCCTTACTACATGCTCGTCGCTATCGAAGCCGGAAGCTTCCTCCGAGGACTCCTCCTTCTCGCATCAGTGCCCTTTGTGTATTTCACCTACTTGTTCGTCTCTGAAACTGTGGCGATTAAAACTCTCATCTTCATCACCTTCGCTGGGCTCAGAACCAGGGACGTGGAGCTCGTGTCACGGTCGGTGTTGCCCAAGTTCTACGCCGAAGACGTCCACCCGGAGACGTGGCGGGTGTTCAATTCCTCCGGGAAGAGGTACATAATAACGGCGAGTCCGAGGTTGATGGTGGAGCCATTCGCTAAGACGTTTCTTGGGGCAGATAAGGTTGCAGGGACAGAGCTGAGAGTCTCAAAGTCTGGGAGGACACTGACAGGACTTGTTATGGAATCTAGAGGAGTAATGGTTGGTGAGCATAAGAAAGTAGCTGTTGTCAAGGAATTTGGATCCAAATCGCCAGATTTGGGCCTGGGAGACAGTAAATCTGATTATCCCTTCATGTCCATCTGCAAGGTTTGTAATCGATCAGTACGTATACTTCTATTAACCATTCACTCGGCGACGAAAGTGGCCAGGTGCTTGTGAAATTGATGAATTGGCCAAATTTATTAGATTTTAATCATTCAAATTTTATTTTAAATGTTTAAATCTAGTTTTTTTAAAATTAACATTTTTAATAAAAAAATATTATTTGAAAATATGACAGTTAATTGATCAATTTTATTTTAGATTTTGTACCTATTAAAATAAGTTTTTTATAAAAATAAAAAAATAAAAATCATATCTATACAATTTAAATGAGATCTGGACGGTCCAGATATAATGGGTTAAAAAAGGTCACTGCTTTTAATGAGTACTTTAACCAATTTGCTTTTTCAATATGATAGATTGATAAATTATTTCATTTCACAAAGATAATTATCGTTATTACTATAATATTGATCTGAGGAGATCCAAGAAATTAGATAAATTACATATTATTATATTATATACGAGTTGATGAGTTAGGTAAATTAGTTTTAAATTTAATCATCATACTTCGTGTCAATTTGCAATATATATACTATTTTTTATCCTTAAACTTACATTTATTTTGATTTTGGTCCATTAAATCTTATTCCATTTAAAACTTTGGTTTTTATAATTTAGTAAGACTTGTACAATTTTATCCCTCTGAGAAATAAAAGATTGTGTTTACTCATTCTTTTGTTTTACAGCATTAATTCCTTATATATCCTTCAAATGGCCCTTGCTCATTCTCTGGTTCTCTGGTCTGCTTAATCGCGCGCGTGAGAGAGAGAGAGAGAGACAGACAGAGAGAGATTTTAATTGGTACTGTAGATCAATTACATAATATGGGTTTTAATTGGCTCACGCGCAGGAAGCATATAGAGTGCCAAGAACAAATTGCGAGCCACTACCCAGAAACAAGCTTTTGAGTCCAATGATCTTTCATGACGGACGTTTTGCTCAGAGGCCTACCCCTGTAGTTGCACTTTTGACCTTCCTATGGCTACCCATTGGTATCATACTCTCCATCTTAAGGATATTTCTAAACATCCCATTACCAAAAAAACTCTCTTGGTATATGTGCAAGCTTCTTGGAATCAAAATCATCGTTTACGGCACCATACCTCCTGCCCCAAAGAAAGGACAAAGTGGTGTCCTTTTTGTCTGCAACCATCGCTCTGTGGTTGACCCTGTGATTATTGCAATTGCTCTTAAGAGAAAAGTCAGCTGTGTTTCCTACAGCATAAGCAAGTTCAGTGAAATAACATCACCAATCAAAATTTTTGCTTTGTCAAGAGAAAGAGAAAAAGATTCAGAAAATATAAAAAGACTGCTTCAGGAAGGTGACCTACTGATTTTCCCTGAAGGAACCACGTGTAGGGAACCATTCCTGTTAAGGTTCAGTGCTCTTTTTGCTGAGTTAACTGATGAGATAGTTCCTGTGGCTGTTAACTTGAAACAGAGTGTGTTCTACGGGACCAGTGTTCGAGGTTATAAGCTATTGGACCCTTACTTTGTGTTAATGAACCCTATCCCTACTTTTGAGATCACCTTTTTGAATCAGCTTCCCGTTGAGCTCACATGTAAGGGAGGAAAATCCAGTTTTGAAGTTGCTAATTATATTCAAAGAGCTCTTGCCGAGGTATTAAGGTTTGAGTGTACGAGACGGACGAGGAAAGATAAGTATGTTGTTCTTGCTGGAACAGATGGACGGGTCAAGTCGAAGAAGGAGATGGAGAATGATAAAAGGGCTTGAATGAATACATGTTGAAAAGTTATAAAATATACTCACTACTCCTCCTGTTCTTTATTGTGATTAAACTTTAAATATGAAATTAGATTACAAAGTATATTTTATATTAAGGAGAGGATGAATTATATATATTCAATAAGAGAAATGCATTTGCAGTAGATTGGTGATAGAGTATTTCAGATTTTGATTTTATTGTCAATGTGTTTCTAAACTTCTAGGACTACGTATATATACATATGTAGAAGCAAAACACACTTCGTTGTGACAGAATAATTAACATGTAAATATAATGTGTGTAAATGTACTGTACGTGTATGTGTCTGTGCCTTGTTATTGTGATATAATACAAAGTATATACTATATAGGCTCTGTTTAAATGTTGGATTCAATCCACAAAAGCACGTGTTAGTGGCTTTATATAAGATTTTCATCTGAACGTAGAAACTATAAAAGTCATGTCCGTATATAGAGAGAGGCTGGGTTCAAAATGTGTAGTTAAACAAGGTAAATCAAGTAGTTTATGGTATGAGATTTTGGTCCATTATAGAATTATATGTTAGTTTTGTACCTTGATACTTAGCAAAAAAATCTTTGAGTCACACACACACACACGTATCTGTGCGCGCGCGCGCGTTACGTTTCGCTTGCATTATGAAACCATGCTCAAGCATATCATTTTGAACCTGAAGAATGGCAGCGTGTTTAACTGAAGCTTGATCATATTATATTTACTTTGAATTATCGACTTGTATCTACTTAGATGTTTCTTTCTTGCATTGCCTTGGTGGATTCATTTCTTTTATACTACCCACGATCTTTAATATAAGGCATAGTTGACTAATGTAAGAAAATTACTAAAGTTAAATGCATTAATTAGTTATAACATATATATATATATGATATATCTAAAATATTTATATGTATCATTGTATTATATATCAATTTATAAGTGACAAATTCATTTAAAAATTATGAATATAAATGCTTTAAAGTAATTATTTAACTTCATTGATCTTAACAAATTGTTGAATTAGTCAAATGGATCTTGTGTTAAAGGTTAAGCTATTATTATACTAGATAAGAAATAATAAATAGGAATTACTTCAAGCCTCTCAAGTGAGGAGTATGCATATATTGTCATTTCTTGCATACTTTTTAGTTGATATTGAACTTTTTGGTTATTAATTCTTTCTTAAAATTTTGGAGTAATTTCTCCAAAAAATAATTGGTGAGAAAAAGGTCATAACCAAGAGCATTTGGAAGATCATAGGACAGATTTTAAAATGACCGGAGTCTTGTGTAAATAATTTATATATGGATAATGATAATTGATTAGTACTGATGTTTGTGTTCAGATAGGATCTGTTGTCCAAGACGACATAAAAATGGGCCTATACAGTATATATTAATGTGCTTTAAGCTTTTCTTAAATCACTACAATGATACTAAAATTACCTTACACAAAAAGGGTAAAGGACTATTTTTATCCTAGAAATATCGAGATTGGATCAATAAATATTCGGAAAATTTTTAGGACCATCTTTGCCCCGGAAGTTAGCAAAACGTATCACTTAATTATGACCTGGACCTGCAGAGCCTTCAACAGACGTTTGCCAAAATGCAATCAACATATTTGAATGAAATTTTAAGATAAGTGTTAAAATATTTTATAGTCATTCGAATAAATTTAAAAACTCATTCGAATGAAAGCCCTTATTTTCAACATATAGGAATGAACTCTAGAAATGAGTATTAAATCTTTTATATGTTGTTCAAATGGATATGAACTGATTCAAATGAAGCTCTCATCTTCTGCATATTTGAACGAGTTCTCGAGATGAATATTGAAATTTTTATATGCTTATTCGAATATGCACATGTTTCATTCACATGAAGCTCTCATCTTCTAGATATTTGAATGAAGACTCAAGATGAATATTGAAATTTTTAGATACTTATTTGAATTTACATGTGTCTCATTCGAATGAGGACCTCATTTTTCGAATGAGCATTCAAGATATGTATTAAAAAATTTAATACTCATTCAAATGAAGCCAACTTGCCATTCGAATGGAGAACTATTTTTCGAACACTGACTTATTCGTGATGGTGTGAACGCTGATGTGGATTGCATCTTACGTGGTAAACGTCCGTTGAAGGCTCTGTCGGTCTAGGTCATAAGTGATACGTTTTGCCAACTTCCGAGGAAAATATAGTCCTAAAAAAACTTCCGGATATTCATTGGTCCAATATGAATACTTCTGAGGTAAAAATGATCATTTACCCTACAAAAACAATGGAAGGAAATAAGGTCCTACACAGCTTTTGGTTGAATTAATATGGTCAATTCTGATGGTGAACACTAAATGTAAATCATTCAAATTAAAAATGGACAGTTCAAATTTAAAAATGTCATTCATATTTTGAGTATTTTTTTAACAGATGATAAATCTCAAATAAGCATAATCTTTCCTAAAAATCACAAATTAAAAAATTTAAATTTATATTATCTAAGTCAGATATTTAGATCATGTAGTCGCTGCTATTATTATCCAAAATCAGAGTTACATCGGTTTGATTAGTCTTCAATCCGAGTATGAGTTCACAAAATTAAAGTAAATGCATATACACACTATATTATTAATTATTAATAAACATAATGGTTATCAATCTGCTTTCAGACATTAAGCACAGTTGTCCTGAGTCCCCAAGAGAATGGCATTATTAGAAAAATGAAGTTGAGAACTAACGGACTAATCCCTCACAATATATTGATATGAGATTTCAATCTTTGTTTAAAAAGGTACCTATATTTAAAATTCAACAGTGTCTTAAACAAAATTAACTCCAAAAAGGAATATGCACTGCTTATCAAAAAAAGAAAAATAAAATAAAAGAAAAATAAAGTTGTTGACATCATGGGTTAGCTCTTAGATGCCATCAGGTTAAGAAGATCACAAGAATTGATCAGTTGTTTTCATCTTAATGAACAAAGGGACCCTTCTTTGCCCCTCCCTACACACACACATGTAGACACACACACACCCACACACTCATTTTCCTCTTTTGGAAAAATGAAAACGAATACCTTAAATTTGTGGAACAAGTCCATCCATCACTGCGAGATATTAGCTTGTAAATCACCTTCAACATATCTCCACTGGGCTGGCACTATAATTAACCTCAATATTTCCCTCCATGTCACTGGGCTGGCACTATAAATATACATATCTACACACACACCCACACGAAGCTCAAGTAATTATCAATGTAATTAGCATCGAAATGATATTTCTCAATTGGCCTCTTGATGGTACCAAAGGATAACTGAATTATGAAAAGTAGGCTCATCATATTGAATGAAATAATTATTGCACCCGTTGGGTATTGACCTCCAACGGAGAACGATACAAGCACAACTGCCCTTTTATGTAGTAATTGTTTATTTTAACACCTGCAAAAATAATAAATTAACTCGAGCCGTATCCAATGACACTATCATTAAGAGTGATTTTGTAACTACTGGCTAAACAGGATTCAGCATTTGCTAAGATTAAACATATTCTTCATACAAGACAAGTTGACAGCAAAAGTAATATAACTCAACAGGTAAAATAATATGTCAAAAGAAGAAAAGATATGCATGAAAACTCAAGTATAGTGTGTTAAGCCTCTCATTTGAGACCCTTATTATATCTGCAATTGCAAACTATTTAGAACCTACAAATGTTTGGTCATTAGACACAAATGCATGAGTTTTTAATCGAGCCATAAAACCATAATAATGACAAAAGCTTTTATCTATACGCTGTAGCATCAGTTTTCAATCTTGATCATAAAGTACAATGATGGCAATTGCTTTTAATAATAAAAAAACATAAATATCCATGACCGGATTGATTTTCCGTACGTTGCTTTTATCAATGAGTTTTCAATCTTAACTACAAAGTACAATGATGACATTGCTTTTGATAATAAAAAATGTAAACATTCAATGGCCACAGATTGATTTGTGATAAGGTAATCAATTTAAAAACTTCAACATTCCCGTTAAATCAAAAGTTGATAATTATTAATTTTAAAAGCACATTTAAACCCCTTTTTTTCCTTTTTAATCAACATAAAGAAGACATGTACTTAAGCACATGCTTTAAATTGTATTAAAACAAATAAATGCTGAACCAAGAAATTAGCCTTTTTGGATTTTGGATTTCATGTTAAATGCCAAAATTTCCTGGTTAAATCTTTAGTCAAAAATACTATTTTTATTTCTATAAAGCTTTTAATAAAAAGGTGTCCAATACACAATTAACTATTTCACGTCACACTACCGAATTTATCTTCAGCAGCTTTTATCGTATGCATTCTCTTTTCTACTCTTGACTCATTTATTAGTCTAATATTATATTCAATTGGATTCCACAATCTCAAATAATGTGGGAGTCTTTCTTTGACACACCTATACACAATATTTACAACACTAGATAACTATTTCACGTCACACTCGATCTACTTTCGATGGTTTCTTTGAATATTCTTTCTTTCTTTTTTTGCCAAACAAGAAAACATCATATTGAAATCAAAAAGAGTTTACAAGGGCTAAACCATACCAATCCAAACAAATCAACCTAAAGCCAGCAAAATAAACACAATCCAAACTAACCAAGCTAAAAACCAAGCATTTAAAGGTTCTACAAAGTAGCAAAAAGCGGACTCTAACAACAACAAACGAGAAGGACTTTGCCTCTAACGGAGCTCGATGCACCTGACTAAGTAGGTAAGAGCATTCCAATGAAGCTTTGACAGACCACTCGGCTGTCAAAAAAGCTTCCCTGGGAACCCATTTATAGCAATGGTTCCTGGCCAAATTCCTTGAGCACAGAACCTCAAGTAGGACTATAATCATATCCGTAGATAGTAAGGCACTCTCATCCAGATAAACGAAAAAAGAACCACCACTCCAACCCATAAACAAACAATGTTTCCATTTACACTGAACAGGCACCTGTATTGCTGGTATAAGACCAGTGTAACCGTTTACACTATACAAGCATTTGTCAAGCCTTTGATGAACAACATGTACAATCCCATTGAATAGAGCCAAGATAGTGATCCTAAACATACCTTCATACAGTCTTACCATAGAAAAACAAGCCTTTGCTCAAATCCTGTGCCATTTTATTCACACCCTTTCTTTCACCGTGCTGCAGTTACGAGACAGGAGGTGGGATGCACGGTCGTTAGCAGAAGACGACGCAATTGAAAACGAAGAGAAAGAAATGGGGTTTGCTTCCTTTTGCCTCCGTCTTCATCCTCTCTGCTTGGCAGAGTTATGTTTTATTTATTTGCATTCATTTTGTTTTCATGTCTCACTAAATATTAGTTTGACTTTCCTGATCTAAAATCTGAATCATCTGATAGTATTGAGTTTTTACAGGTGCTTGACTGGCAGAAGATTGGATTTGCTTAAAGTCCATAAGAAATTATTATGCGACATTGTAACTACTGTTGTTTCTGTACCTTGTATTTGTATAATCTTTCGTATAAAGATATTGAGGTGCATAATGTTATTGTGTAATCGAAAGAACGAAACATTTTAATAGGCACATATCTTGTACAAAACGTTTTTTTAAAAAATATTATACCTACGGCGCCCTATCTTAAAATATAGTGCGCCATAGGCTCTAACTTTCTATTCCCATCACATACACGCTCCTCAAGAAAGGGGGTCAATTGAGTTAAAAATAGAGCGTAAAAGTATTTTTGCACTAGTGTGACATGCTTGTTGTGTGATTCTCTTACGTTTGTAAATCAAGTGTGTGCGCTTACGTATATGAGTGCAGCATAATACAATGGCAGTGACATTTGGGCAAAACTTTGACACACTAGATATCTTTCCTCCGTCTGAATCCGAAAAAGCAAAGTCAATCGGTCATAATTTGGTCCCTTGACTCTATATTAATTACGTTTCTTAGTTGAAAGCAAAGTATTGGAGATATGATTAATAAATTAGCTGCCATCAAGTAAAGATCAATTAAAAATATGTGGAAAAGAGCGAGGGAGTAGAAATCACCTGCAAGCGGCTCTACTGATAGGGTGTAGCAAGCAAGCCTTGATACTGGGCACCATTAATTGTACTTTCGTTATATAGAGAATTACCTGAAGCTCAAAAATGGATTTGGGCAAAGGCTGAGCTAATGAATGCTTGGATTTTACGAAGTTTGAAGTAAACCTATGAGGCAATTTTTTTTTTAACTTATAAAAGTTCTTTTAAATGTTTTTTTGGAGTTTTCCAAGCAAATTCAATTTAATTTGTTGAGTGAGAGATGTGCTATACCTGACCCAAAAGAGTGAAATGACACTTAGGTATTGAAATGACAAATATGACACTAAACTCTTATGTCCCATTAATTTATACTCTCTATCATTATCCTTATTAAAAAGCGTGTGTATGAAGGAAAAATATTTAATACAACTTAAAACCATCAAACATTTATAAAAATGATCAAGAATATCTTATAGAAGATGCCTATGTGTGGGATTAGAGGGAGTACATTCTAGCATTACTCATGATCCTTAATAGAAGAGTCAGTTAACTTTTTTGGAAAGATTAAGACAGTTAATTAACTGATATATTTATCATCTTTCGTCAAACTAATTTAATGATATATATAAGTATTTCATAATATATGTTATAATTCAATAATTTATTTAACCTTTTTAATCTCTTATAAAACTAATTAGATGTTATATTAAAAATCGAATATTACATTTTATCTTCTTTTCTCAAAGTTGGTTTATGAATGGTTAATATGTTGGTCCAATCATTATAGTAGGGTGTTTGACAAAGCGATTGAATACCCTAAAAGTACGTTCAACAATATTTTTCTGTAAAACGAGATAATCTCCTTCACATATTTACCTCATAAATAGTAAAAGCACTTCTCCACCGCTTTCCCAAACGGATCTAATGATTTCTCATTTTACGTAACATAAATTTCGTGTCACGTGTGTGTCAAAATTATTTGCTCCTTTTGGCTGAGTTGAAATTCTAGTACTTGTCTCATCGGGAGTTATGCAGAGGTTGAAAAGTCACTTATTGTCGTATCGTGGCCGTTCTCTTGTAAAAATGACTTTTATACAAGTTAAGATAAACATGTGAAATAAATTTTACCTTGAATTGTTTGTAACGGGAAAAAAACAGAAAATAAGTGTTTCTAAACACCCGTTGTAGGATACTTAATTCGCTTTAATTTTTTGACCCAATATTCACTTTAATTAAGATATATGCATTTTATTTTATATTACTACGGTGATTATTAATCGAGGAAATAAAAATTTTATATATATACACAAATTGTTATGTATATCACATAAAATTAAGACTGGGAAAAGCTTTTAGAAAGATTCATTCCAGAGTACGTTTTCATATTCTTGCATGTGACGAGATGGATAACACACACAAGACAATTCTCATCACGTAATTCTATAAATTAAATGAAGGCACAAAACCAAAGGAATCAGTTTTCTTGCTAAGCAGGTATAAATGGTTCCAATCCAATTAGCTCTCCATGATAAGCATTTAGCAAGGAAATTCGATCCAAAAATTAAAATCCTGATCTCTGCTCAATAGAGAAGACGTGGTTAAATGCATCGTCAAATTTGGTTCGTTCACCTTTAATTTGGCGTTGCAATTTACCAGCTCAAATGGTCTCTCTTAACTTTTGAGTGCGCAATGTTTAAGATAATCTCTTAATCGATACCAATTTTATGGTTGAAATCTAAAATAATTAATATTTTCCGTTAAATGTTCTCATCATATATAGATTGCCCATTCCGATTAAGCAATTTATCAACGGAAGATGCTGGTTAAACATCATGCCCTTGTGAGCCTCCTAAATTCAATCTAAAGACCTTAAAGAAAATTTTGCTTAATATGAATATATATACTAATTAATTTTAAGATGAACCATATATACATAAGCGGACCTATGTTAGAGGAGTGCGGCCTAACTTCCAGAAAATTATGTATATATTAGTGCAATGTGATTTATTTTGTATCAATTCATTTACTAATTTTAAACATACTAAATTTTTACTTAAATTCTTTTCAAAACATATTAAAAATGAGTCAGGATCCTGAGTCTGCAACTGCATATATATATATATATTGTGTGTATGTGTGTAATCTATGAAATAATGGTTGTGTTTGTAAGAAATGAAGGTTAATTAAGCAAACAGAGATGATGAGGAGGAGGTTGTCTTAAAGTGATGTGTATAGTTTTTGAGGTAAAGAAGAAGAGAGAATTAGTTTATTGCTCAAACATTTAATAATAAAATTAGTTTATGGTTAAAGCTATACACACATGCATTGGCCCAAAAAATAAGTAAGTTCATATAAATCTAACTACAACTGACAATAAATTCAGGTAAAAAAAACTGCAACGAATAAAAACTTAGAAGTAATAGTAATATTAAAAAAGTTTATGTCCCGCTTGTTTTGATTACATGAAATGGTATTATATGTAATGTTTATGCATTCTATCGATTCTATTTTTTGTTAACATAATAATGTAATTGAATGTAACTTTGATTTAAATGAATGAGTTAACATGTTGGTACTTGTACCTTTCGTAAATCAATATTTAAACATTTATATCTTTCATTTCTAATTTTAATATAGTTAAAAAATTTTATTTTACATTTTTTAATTTATAAATAAAATGTGAATTTTCATTTCATGATTCCTAGATTACATTTTCACATATTACATTATATTTCATCCCTATGAACTCCGTAAATCAAACATGCTATTAAGGTATACACACACACTCACACACTGGACAAGCTAAATTACAAAGTGGAAGAATCAATGGTCAAATCTCACATTGTTAGTAAAAGACTAAACACTGGGTGGTCTAAAATATTATTAAAAAGAAACTACTACTAAGAAAAACTAGCGTTGAAAATATTTATTGCGCTGCAGTTGCAGATGTGAAATTCATATTCTAGCACTAAAAAGATGCAAACCCTACAAGTTTTTTTTTGTAGCTTTTAAGATTTTGCACTTAATTGCCCAAAGGACCACTTTGTTCAGTGATCAAACTTTCACCAATTAATTATAATAAACTTTGCACAGGGTCAATTGCTGTTTGAGTAATTGAATTGGTTTGTCCACCTCTGTCTCGCCTTCTTTAACTCTCATCACATGATCTGTCTCAATTTATTGAGTTTAATTAACTTAAATATTTGAAAAGATAACTTTAGTTGGAAGTAATTAATCTCAAGATAGGATCTAACATATTATTTAAAAGATCAACATGTACATCAATTCCAATGAATTGTCTATGTGTTCATTTAGATGCCTCTACCATGCCTTTGTCCAGAGGGGGAATATCTTCAAGTTTCTTGTCTCATTTTACATGCATGCAAGCATGAACCTACCTACCGAATTCAATTTAAATAACTAGAAAGGGACAAAGCCATACTTAATTATGCAAATTAATTTAAACATGAATCCTGTGGCATCGAATCAATAAAGGGAAATATGAAAACTAAAAGTTATTATTAACGCGGAACATTATGAACAAGAAAGTGAGGTTAGACAGCAATAGCTAATTAAGGTTGTGCAAGAAACTAAGAGGATTACGAAAATTAAACCCAAAAAAGGTGAGAAAGTCATAACCAATTGCTTTTTTGGGGAAATCGGCGGACAAGACTTTTCCCCACGTTTAAAGTTAAAAAACTTGGTAAAAAAAAAGCTACTTACTGAAAATTCTATTGGCAAAAATTCTGTATCTATTTGAGAATAGGGTAGAGAAGTATTTTTATGTAAGTTGAGGTAAATATGTGGAAAATATTATCTCATTTTGCTGAAAAACACTGTTGAATGTGCTTTTGAGGAGTAAATAAGCTTTTCTAAACAAACATTTACTTATAAGGCATTATTACTTTATGTGTATAAAAATTTACCAAATCCCCCCCCCCAAACAAAACTTTTAATGGGGCACATTTCAAGTTTCTTTTTAAAAAAATTCTATTGGTGAAAGTGACTTAAATTAAAGTATTTATGCTTTATGTACAAAATTTGGAAAATAACGTTATTGTATGCATATAAAAATTTATCAAAACCTTTGTATCAATAAAATTTTTAATGGGGTACTTTCCCCCTAATTATTCCTTGTTTTTTTATATGTGAGGAAGGGCCCCTTGATAACAACAAATAGGCAAATTGAACGAATTGAAGGATAACTGTGAGCATGGCCTCCAACTACTCGGACGTCTCTATATAACTGCCCTCTTCATGAACTTAAGGACGTACAGCACCTCCTCCATGGGAACCAACTTTTGACCACCTTGATAGTCCTCCTAGTCATAATATCAAAGAGATTTATACTGTTCATATATAATTTCACTTGCTTAGAATATAATTAATATTGATCCGTTCGGGAAAGCAGTAGAGAAGTGCTTTTAAGCAAGTCGAAATAAATATGTGGAGGAGATTCTCATTTTACGGAAAAACACTGTTAAATGTACTTTAAATGAGAGTTAAGTGTTTCCAAATAAATAATGTCACTCTCCCTCTTCTATGGGCTTATCCCAAAACCAGTTCCTTCTCTCCTTTCTACATCACTATTATTTTCTTTGAGGTACAAAGGCAAAGAACAAACTCTTTCTACATTTCTCTCTCTCTCTCTCTCACACACACACACACACAAGAATTGAGAATCAAACCCTCCAATCACTTGGTTAAAAAAATATTTAAACAAGAGATATTGTCATTTACGTCAACTTGAATTGAAAATATGTATGATTTTCTTAAATGTTATATAATTATTCATGATTTTTTTGAATGATAAAAATCTATGAATACTTGGAGCTTGTCTGTTTGTTTTTAAAAATTTTTCAAAATAGTTATATAAAATCGGTTTTTTTTAAAAAAGTTTTTGAAATAAAAAAGTTTGGATAGTCATACTAAAAATTACAATTTAAAAATAAAAATAGTAAGATTGGAGGGTGAAGTTTGGATGGGAATTCAAATCCTCAAATGGATAAAAATTACTGAGTGGATAAGAATTTAAAAAAATCCAAAAATGTTTTTGTCTTTTTAGTTTTAAAAACATAACTTTATTTTTTATTTAAAAATACCTTATTAAAAAATATAAAAACAGTTTTACTTATTTTTAAAATAAAACGCTGCTTTCAAAAACAAACAACCCACTTTTTTTTTTTTTTTTTGCACCGATCTTCCATTTATGATATTACCCTCCCAAGGCCAATGATCTGAATTCTAAGCTGGATCCCTCTTGCTACGTATACACTTGTTTTATTCTTTCATTTATTTACCATCTCTTGCATTAATTACTCGTGCTCTAAAAAGTCATATCTCTTTTCAATGCCACTATTCCCTCAACTGCTTCATTTAATTCAATTCAATCCTCATTTCTATATAGTTGAAATTAAAGTTGTGCAATGTATATCCTGTAAGTACCACTATAATAATGTTGGCCAAAAAAAAAAAGTACCACTATAATAATCTTACATTTATTTTAATTTCAAATTTTAGTATTTGTTATTATGCTTTCTAATTTCACATTATTGTCATTTTATGGGTTTGTTTTTATTTCCAAATATTTTTAATTGAAGGTTTTGATCGATCAGTAGTTTCTCATTAAATTTAGGTTTTATAGAAGTTAAAAATATATGATGTAATACATGAAGAAAATCTTAGGGCTTGTTAACGCCTTCAGTTCATGAAATATAGATTTTGATCCAAAATCTAGATTTTGTCCAAATATAAAAATTTTTATGAAAAGCTATTTTAATTACAAAACATCAGTTTGAATCTAAGTTTTTAAACCTAGATTTTCTTTTTCCTACTTTTCTTTTTTTTTCTACTTTTTCACTTTCACCTTCCCTACTTTTTTTTCCTTCTTTCTCTTTCACTTTCCTACTTTTTCTTTCTTTCTGTTTCATATTTTCTACTTTTTCTTCTTCTTTTTCCTCTTTCCTACTTTTTATTCTTTCTCTTTCTTATTTCTTACGCATCTTTTTGCTTGGGAATCCATTAAAGCTAATAACGTCACAAATATAAATCACTTTTGGTTTTGCTCCGGAATTTGTAAAAGTTATTTTCTAAAATCTATTTTCCAAAACCTAGATTTTACCTCAAAATCTGTAAAAGTTATTTTAAAAATGAGATCAAAACAAGCCAAGGTTAAGTATAACCACTTTAATTTTTTTCAGATTCTTTTATTTAACATATCATGTGTGGGGGAAACCGACATCACATCATTAATCTTTCTGTATACTATATTAAAAGACAATTATTTGAAAATAGAAGAATCCTGACCTTACTTAGCGGTCAACCTTAATTTATTGAAACGATCTTTTATTGTTATGGAAAATGGATCCTCCGACTTCTTGTCTTTTTTTTTTTTTTAAGGTGGGCCCTCTAATCAATGAATGCAATATTTTCTTTATAATTCTGAAGGTTTTCGTGGATATCTTTTGCCGAGATAGATGCAGGGACATACAACTTCCTCTATACATGTATATTTATTTGTTTGGCAGGGTGTTTAGAAGTCAAACGAACGTTTGACAGTATTTTTTATAAAATGAGATAATTTTTTTGATATATTTACTTCGATTTACCTAAAAATACTTCTCAACCGCATTCTTAAATGGACACATGATATAAATTCCGCCAAGGACTATACTATATCGTCATTATTATAAAATCATTGGTAAAAGAATTTTTATATTAAATACATGTGTAAGGTTATTAATAATTTTATAATTCTGTCTTTATTTAATCTTGCTACAGAAAAAGGAGGACAGGGGTGTGCTAATACTTTTTAAATGTATTGAGAATAATTTTAATAAGGTGAATTTGAAAATGGTTAAAATTAGTTAAAATAAATGTATAACAATAACCAAAAGTGTTGTATATAGTAAAATACGTTCCCTCCTCTCAACAGTCAAAACTGTTCCTTTAACTAGTAATTTTAAAATAACATTTTAAAAGTAATAAATGTGTAACAAATATATTTTTTTTCTCTAAACATATCTTTATTTAGGAAGACGATGAGTGATAAAAAATTAGTGGAAAATAATGAGAGAGAATATGTGTGAAAAAAGATGAGGAATGGATATAATTAATTGAGGATGAAAATGAAAAAAAAATGCATTACAATTTTTAGATAAGAAAATTTGTTACTTATTTATAGAACTAAATTCATAAGAAAGTCTATGGCAAAAAAAAAAAATCCATAAGAGAGAATATTAGTTTTAAATAAAGCCCGAGATGGTTATACGGAAGCCCATAATTAACACATTAAAACAGTAGCATGTACTCTCATTCAATTTGCTAATTTGCATCAAATTTTTGAACGACATATTGTAACTTGTATAGCAGTCTCTTGGACCACGTAATATAAATATCACTTGATCTTTATCTTTAATATAAAACTTATTCAATAAATTGTGAGTGACCGATGAATCTAAATTAATTATTTAATTATATTATATATTTTATGATATTTTAAAAATATTTATATGTATCATCATTTGGTTATATATCAGATTACAAATTAAATAAATTAGTTTGTAGAAAAACTATAGATATAAAATTTAGTTATTTGTCTTACTCTCTTTGGAATAATGAGGTCGCTGGCCTTAGTTTTATGTTAAAAATTGAGAATGTGCATACTTAAAAAGTTATTTTTAATCACGTTACATGTGAATTGAAATAAAATTTTGTTCGTATAATTATATTAAAATTAGTAAAATCGTTTTTTAAACATGTTTTTGGAGACACACATTGCTTAGATTTTTTATGCTTATATATTTGATGTTAATCAGCAAATAATTCGTTGAACATGGTTACCATCACATGTTCCTTCTCCCTTAGATCTCCCATCCCTTCGCCGCTAACTGTCTCTCTCGTGTCATTATATACACTCACCGCCATACTAGCACCCTCCATAGCCTCACATCTAGCTACTCTCTCTCTCTCTCTCTCTCTGCCATGGAAACTTTCCGTCGTTTACAACCCATCTCAAACTGCACCACTCATGAACGACTGAACCAAACTGTCGTTTCTGACCTAAACGGCACACTTCTGGTGTCGCGCAACGCTTTCCCTTACTACATGCTCGTCGCTGTAGAAGCCGGAAGCTTCCTCCGGGGACTCCTCCTTCTTGCCTCAGTCCCCTTTGTATATTTCACCTACTTGTTCGTCTCCGAAACCGTGGCTATCAAAACTCTCATCTTCATCACTTTCGCCGGGCTCAAGACCAGAGACGTAGAGCTTGTATCACGGTCAGTGTTGCCCAGGTTCTACGCCGACGACATCCACCCGGAGACTTGGCGGGTGTTCAATTCGTGCGGGAAGAGGTACATACTGACAGCGAGTCCGAGGTTGATGGTGGAGCCATTTGCGAAGACGTTTCTTCAGGTTGATAAGGTTATTGGGACAGAGCTGAGAGTCTCGAAATCTGGGAAGACATTAACAGGGCTTGTTAAGGAACCAGGAGTGCTGGTTGGTGAGTATAAGAAAGGAGCAATAGTGGAGGAATTTGGATCAGAGTTGCCAGATTTGGGACTCGGTGACAGTGAATCCGATTATCACTTCATGTCAATTTGCAAGGTTTGTAATCTCTACGTACCCTTTTAATTAGCCAAGGCTTTTGAAGTTGTTTAACACGTGACATCACTTTCACTAATAAGCTCTTCTGATAAATTATACCATACTACTACTTCAGTCCCATTCATGGAACGTAGTGATTTTTTTCCCCTTACTTACGAGTCAACTTCAAATTTTCGTATGAATATATGTTATTAAGGTGACTTTGTTCTTATGTCGTACGTATATATTAAATAAAAATAAAATTAAAAAATTATTAAATTTTAATAACGTTTAATATTTTTTCTTAATTACCTGAATCATATTGAAAGTTATTTGTCTTCTCCCTCCATGCTTCTATAAACAGGAGATTTCGTATCCCTTTTAATCGGTTTCACGGGAGACATTTTTTACACTTTTATCTGGCACTTATTTACTGTTGGCTTATATTTTTTTAAAAAATAGTACAATTGACAAGAATAAATTTGAAAATTTTGTAAACTGATAAAAGTACTTTCACGTAAATCGAAATAAAATTTTTTTATATACTTACTTCTAATTATATAAAATTACTTAAAAAAGTTAATACAAAGATTTACATAAAATTTCAAATCTTATACTAATTTTTGATGAAAATGTTGAAAGTAATTTGTTAAAAGAACTTTGTCTGCCTATATATATATATATATATATTTGAGAGCTAGCGATGACTCTAATCTACTCTTCTTCACTCGTCTCTCCGTCACATCAATTCATATGAGCACAAATACAAAAAGAATATATATATATATATATCTCTCTCTCTCTCAAAAGATTTATAAAACCCATTTGTCTTACGAGTCCCCTTGATGCATGACTAGTAACAATTTTCATAGCCTCTCATTTTCTCCCTCTCCACCTATATATTTTTTGTAATAATGTTCCTTAATTGTTCCTTCTATCGGGGATTTACTGTACCCTACATTCAAATGGCCCCCCCATGTTCTCGAGTATATGATTCAACGCTAACAAACAGTAGTTGGCCAATAAAAGACAATGACAATACCAAATTTGATCTTACTCAATAATAATGCATTAGAGTGTACTTGCCATACCATAATTTCTTGATGTCTTCCCTATTAATATTACCGCAGTTTGGTCTAAATTTTGGATAATTACTAATTAATATTTTGATTTGAATTCCATTCATCAGAAATAAAAATTAAAATATTTTTATTTTCAAGATTTCTTTTATGTATATTAATTAAACTAGACAATTAACACGCAATCATCCAACCCGTATGATTTGAAAACCCAATTTATTACTCCAGCATACCTACTCGCTACCGATATTTTAAATGTCATGTTTGGAAAACCAATTCTTTGATCTGAGGTTCACCCAAAGCTTCCTGAAGTCACGATCAACGGTTTTGGTGTACATTCTCACCTCCTCAGGTATTAGAGAAAGACACAGTAGAGGCTCATATCCTTGCATATACTACTTGGTTCATCGGTTAACCTTTTTTGTATTAAGGAAGTAAAATAAACTAAATTATATATTTGAAAATACTTATAGTGTTTAGTTAGATTATATACCGATTTATATATATCAGACAAATTAGTTTAAATAAAAATGATAAATATATTAGTTTTATTTAACTTCCTGAAATAATCTCCTAAAAAAAGTTAGTTGTGTCTTGTATTAGAGATGAGAGGTGGGTGTGGTATATTGATAGTTTGAATTAATGTTATATATGTAGGAAGTATATAGAGTGCCAAGAACAAAGTGTGAGCCACTACCCAGAGACAAGCTTTTAAGTCCCATTATCTTCCACGACGGTCGTTTTGCTCATAGGCCAACCCCTCTCATGGCATTTGTGACCTTCTTATGGCTCCCTATTGGCACCATTCTCTCCATCTTAAGGGTATACCTTAACATCCCTTTGCCAGAAAAACTCGTTTGGTACAACTCCAAGCTTCTTGGC
>JANTPZ010015503.1:0-18910 GCA_025593235.1 Vachellia pachyceras | reverse complement strand
AAGCAATTGAGGCATGAGAAACATTATCGATATGTCAGTACTCATGACGTGGGTTATTGGGCCCGCAGCTTCATGCAGGATTTAGAGAGGGCATGCGTAGATCATTACACCAAGTGGTGCTGGGGAATTGGTTTGGGCCTTGGGTTCAGAGTTTTTTCTCTTTCTCCTGGTTTTAGGAGGTTGTCCATTGACCATGTTGTTTCAGCTTACAAAAGAACTCATAGAAGGGCCATATTTCTTGATTATGATGGTACAGTTGTATCGCACTCTTCTATAAATAAAACCCCCAGCCATGAAGTCATATCTGTGATGGATGCCCTGTGCAATGATGCCAAGAACAGTGTGTTCATTGTTAGTGGAAGGGGAAGAGATTCTCTTAGCGAGTGGTTTGTTTCATGTAAGAGGCTGGGACTTGCTGCTGAACATGGTTACTTTTTAAGGTGCGTGTAATTGGAAGAATATATTTTTGTAAATTTCTCTCTGTTTTTTTTGGGTGAAATTTTCTCTTAATTCTCCCAAAGGTCAAAGACTTGCTAATTGATTTTGGTATTGGGAATTCTTTTTGGGCTGCAGATGGAAAGGAGACTCAGACTGGGAAACCAATCACTTATCTGCTGACCTTGAATGGAAAAATATAGTGGAGCCTATCATGACTTCATATACAGAGGCAACTGATGGGTCTAATATTGAAACTAAAGAAAGTGGTTTGGTGTGGCATCATCAAGATGCAGACCCTCATTTTGGATCCTGCCAAGCCAAAGAGTTGTTGGATCACCTGGAAAGCGTGCTTACTAATGAACCGGCTGTCGTTATGAGGGGCCATCATATTGTGGAAGTCAAGCCACAGGTTTGAATCCCAACCCTGTCTTAATTTCATCTTTTGTCTCAAAAGCTAGAAGTGCATCTTAAAATCTTTGGCTTTGCTGTTCTTTGCAGGGAATAAGCAAGGGTTTGGTGGCCGAGACAGTTCTCTCCACACTGGTGAATAGTGGGAATCTGCCTGATTTCGTGATGTGCATAGGAGATGACAGGTCGGACGAAGACATGTTTGAGAGCATATCCGGGACCCTCGCTTGCCCTCCATTACCAGCTGCTCCAGAGGTCTTTGCATGCACTGTTGGTAGCAAGCCTAGAAAGGCCAAATATTATCTTGATGATACTGCTGATGTTATAAGATTGCTTAAAGGGCTTGCAGCTGCATCAAATCCAAAGCCAATGAATCCACCCCAGTTCAAGGTCTCTTTTGAAAGCACAGCTTGAGTTGCAGTTGGATAATGCGAGTCAGAATTATTGATTCATTAAAGCCGTGGTTTTACTTGTTGGGGATCCTTCACCTGGAGAGTCAGAGACGAGTTTTGGTTATCATTCTTAAACATGAAGGATGAAGGTGTGACAATGCTGTCACAGAATCAAATCCTTTCATGTCTCCTGAACCTGTTTGCACAATTTGACATGCGATGGATCCTCCAGGTGCCATGTCAAAACCGGGTTTACTTGATTTGTTGGATTCATACATGAATTTCTATCGGTCCTGTGTCAAGGGTGATTTGGAAATTCTTTTCTTGTACATAATTACTTAAATTGCTGTACTTACTGGGGTTTTAGATTGTTAGACCATATTGATGCCTGTAGGGAATTCGGGCTTCAGTCTTTTTTTAACGGTTGCTTACAGGCTCCTACAAGCTGTATAGCTACACTATAAATCTTCTAATACATAGTTGCAGTCTGCTGGGAACAAAATGAGTGGTGCAGCTTATTAATCTTTTGGTCTAGGTTCTAATTTAGATCTTGACTTAGCCTCGGAGTAACTCAGTTCCGTGGATTTCATTTAGTTGAAATTCAAAATGTTAACTTTCCAATTAAGAGATTGTAATCATCTAAAATTTTGATTCCTGCTTCAAGAAATGTGCTTTTCCTTATAAAACTTCTTTTATATATTTATTTTGTAAATCGTAAATTTAGTTGAGGAAGGAGTTTTTAACGCAAATTCAAAGGGGCACTTAAAACTGACAGGGCTATAATTTTATTTTTGTATCAATTCATCAATCAATATAAGATGCCATAAGCAGCCCAAAACAAAAAACTTGATTGGCTTGTTTGTTTCTGTTTTCTTGTTTTTTTTAAATTGTTTTCAAGAACAATTTTTGAAAAGAAAAATAAAAAAAATCTGATTGAATGATTGATTTTAAAAAATATTTGAAAATAAGTATATCTAGATCGGAGGGTAAAATTTCAATGAAAATTTAAGTTTTTAAATGGAAAAAAAGCCATCAAACAGAGAATTCTCAATTTTCATAAATAAAAACTAAGAAATGAAAAAAACAATTAAAACTTGTTTTTTCTTTTTAGTTTTTAAAAACAGTTTTATGTTTTCTTTTTCTTTTTTTAAAAACAAGCTTTTTAAAACAATATCTAAAACAAGTTTTTTTTCTTTTTAAAAACAATAAAACAGTTTTTAAAAATAGAAACAAACACCCGCTAAATATTATCAGGTTTCTTTTCTACACCTCCCAGAAGTCCATAATTGACAAAATCTTTTGTGCTATATTGTGTGTTTGGGAACACCGTTGGGAGAATGGATTTTGCAAATTTTGAGATATTTTGTGGATTTCGAGATGGTTTTACGGATTTCAAGATGATTTTTATGGATTTCGAGATGGTTTTTACAGATTTCGAGATGGTTTTATCTCGACTTACGTGCACCGTTTTGGTAACGGTGTAACCAAACACGCACATAAAAGTTTATGATTGTCGATTCGTTTATCGTGTGCATGTTATCCCCAAATTCGATTATGTTATAATACGAGGAGGAATTAATGTTGGATATATATATATATACATATATATTATATGTTGATCTTTTTTTCATGGTTCCAATTTTATCTAATGTTCTGATGTGAATGGTTGGGTGGACAACACATTTATAAAAGTTAAACGTGTGTTCAATAATATTTTTTCGTAAAACGAGATAATATCTTTTATATATTTATCTCATAAATGATAAAAATACTTCTCTACCGTATTATGAAACGACCCCAATGTCTTAAAAGTTGAAATTGAACATTGAACCAAAAGGTCAGTGGTTCAAGATTCTCGCAATCCAATCATCAACTGCCGGTAGAACCGGTTATGGTGTATAAAAAAAAAAGTAGAACCGGTTATGTAATAAAAAAATATTTAATAAAAATATAAGCTGTGTATAATATTAAATGTTTAAAAAAAAAGAAATGAATAACAAGCTAACTGTCAAAATAATGATACCAGGATACAAAAAGTTTTGATGAAATGACACCATATCAATGCAAATGATTTGAAAATACATTAAACTTTTTGAAATAGTCAACTTTTTTTCCCCTTTTTTTAAACCAAAAAAACCACCTAGTTCTAATTCTTCCTACTTACTTTTTTACCTCAAACTCCTTAAAAGTCAATAACTTTTCAAACACAATCTTTTAAAACCTAGATTTTAAAACATAGGTTTTTTCTCGGAATCCGTAAAAACTATTCTCCAAAATCTAATCTCCAAAATATAGATTTTACCTCGAAATCCGTAAAAACTATTCTCAAATGGTCCATTCCATTCTTTAACCATTGATATTATTTCCACGTACATGTATCTTCATAACGGAAGCAATCATATTCAAGATACTATTTGATATTAAATGTAAGCATATCTTTCAAAGAGGATTTGGACTTTAGTTTGTTACATTCGTGACTTATGAAGAACTAATTCATTCCGTTAGATCTAATCACTTTGATTACAAAAGTACTTATATATGGTCCGTCAAAAAGATTGTCACATTGGCAATATGATTTGAACTCATGAACTTTTGGATCTCCTAAAAAGGATTCGAACTTTGGTTTGTTACATTCTGTGACTCATGAGAGATTAGTTCATTCTGTTAAATCTAATCATTATAGATAAACTATTGATATTTTTTACAAAAAAAAAAGTTTAGGTTAGTTGGGTCTTGAGAGCTCACTAGTTCCAAGGTATACCTCTAGACTTAGAGAGCAATTACAAAAATATATATATATGGCCCGCTGAAAAGATTGTCACATCAGCAGCAGGATTTGAACTCACAAATTTATGAATTGTGAGTCAATTCCTTAACAATTAGATCAGTTTGTTTGTTTAATGAATTTTTTTATCTGGACCAAAAAAGGGAATGGTTTTAATCAATTAGGCCACCGGCCCACCATGAGTTGAGAAAATTCCAGTAGATTGGCTCAATTAGGCCTATTTCTTCCTACCACAAGTCATTGAAGTCAACTCGTATGGATGGGCCCACTTTCCTACCCCAGGTGGGGTGTTTGACTCTTGGGGTTGTTATATTTAGGCCATATTTACAATTTGATTGGTCTTTTATTATTCTTTTAATTGATCAAACCCAACCATTTTAATTACAACTATTGTTTCTCTTTCTACATTTATGGTACTAGGTAATAATCTCTATCTTTAAATTTTGAATTTTAAATCAATATCTCACTATTTCATTTCTACATACAGTTATCCCATTTTAATAATATCTTTTATTATATAGATATATCGATTTTTCAAAAAAAAAAAACAATAATTAGGACTTCTGTTTTCATTTTTCCAACAATATGGAAATAAAATATATATTAATAGATGTTTAGAACCATACTAAGGTAAGAAGATCTATGTAATCAATCAAAATAATCCATTTGTATTTGTTTTACAAATAATCATTTAACTCCTAAACATTGTTAAAATTATAAAATCTAAAACTCTAAAAAAAGTCTTATTTTAAACACAAAAAGTTCATAACATCTAATTGTAAAGAAAATGATGCGAAAAAGTAAAAATTATTACACATTACTATTGAAAACAACATCTAATATAAAATTTATAAACAATATTTTTAGCACTATATCAACAACAAATTAAATTAAAGAAGTGATAGATATTCTAGAAAAAAGTGTATGAGAACAAAAATAAGGTCTAAGAATGAAATACATGATATTTCATATTAACATGTATTTTTTCATGTTATATATTTTTCTTGAATTATGATGATTCTTTGTTATAGTGAAATACATTTTAATATACAAAAGAAACTTTAAAATTTTATTTTTTCAAAAAATACATAACAACAAATGATTTTTTTTTTGGTGGGATGAAATTTTCATTACAAAGGAGGGAAAATATTATTTATTTTTCTCATTTTCATAGATTTATTTCATTATGGGGTCTAAGTGGAATTAGATAAGGTTTGAGTGTTTCAAACTAATCTCTAAAAACACATATTTATTAACTCAAAAACTCCTACAGTTAATAATCCTAATCGTATAAATAAGAAATATGGATTGTCACGTAAGAAGCATATATGACATATAATATTAAAAGTCTAATTCAGTGAATTAATATTCTAATTTAATAATAATTTATTTAATTTCTGAATTTTATCAACTCCCACTTTGTACAACTTAATTGTACTTTAATGATTTAATAATTTAATAAAATTCATCTTATTTTTCTAAAATTATGCTTTTAGATTTCTCATTTTAGAAAAATACACTTTAATATATTATAAGCTTATACAATTTATTTTTGTAATAATAAAAAATTAAATTTTTTGAAAATAGATAGCAAAAAAAATGATTTGTTGTGCCTGGATGAAATTTTCATGAAGATGAGGGGAAGTATTATTTGTTTGTGTTTTATGCTTCATAGCTATATTTCTTTGTGATTAAGTCTAAATAGAACCATAATTTTAATCACATAAATTTTAAAGGTTTGGATACAAAATTAATAAAGTCATTGTTATATTTTGAAATTATATGAAACTTTTTCTTGGGATGAGTTATGAGTGTGGGATTTTTTTTAAAAAAGGATAACTCAAATGAGAATACAAGATACAATTATAATCATAATATTTAATGTTCTACTAATTTATATTAAGAAATTTATAAAACATGTTATAATATTATACACTGTCATTTCTAACATCCTGTGCATGGCACAGGATTAACTCTAGTTCACTGTATAGAATTCATGTTCTGTGATTTATTTGGTTGAGTTTTTACTTTTTATTCTCTTTAAAGTAAAAGATGGCACAAAAAATTGGTAACATGTCATATCATTAACATAAGAGTCAATTAACTTTTTAAGAGTGATTTAAAAATCTAAATAAATTGATTATTTTATAATATATATTCTAAAAAATTATGTGTATAATTAGATTATATCAATTTATAAATTGGACCAATTAGTTTGGTGAAATACGATTAATTAAATAGCTTCGTCAATCTTCCTAAAATAAGTTAACTAACTGTTATATTAAGGATTAAACAGATACAGTTAAAACATCAAATTGTGTGCTTAAGATATTATGTGTTTGTGTATATATATATATATTATAGATATTCAAGCCTCTGTAAAGTTTCAATTTCATCGTTTAATTTTACAAAGTAGCAGCATTATTTACTTCTCTAACTTTAACATGCTTAGTGTCAAATGATTTTTTTAACAAATAGCGAAACAATCAACGTATTGATAGTGGAAGATTTAAAAGATTCTTTCAATGTATCATTTTTGGATTCAATGGAATTCTTTAACTTTATTTTAAAATTAAATTTAATATGTCATTATTTTGCCTACTTTATATTTTATATAGGCAGAATGATATTAGTTATGATTACTACTATCCAATGACACAGCTTTATATAGGTTAGATTATTACTACTATTCTTTGTATAATTGTCCTCTTGGCAACAAAGAAAGAAATAAAGAAATGTCATTCGTCATGTTTTAGTTTAATATTTTAAATTTAAAAAGTGTAATTTTAACCATTTATTATTAGCATGGCTAGTTTAATGTAATTGAAAATAGTCACTTAATAAATTTAAATTGTGATTAAACAATTAATTGATGATAAAATATTGTTAAACTTTAACATAAAAATATATTAAATACTCAATATTTAAATATATTTTGATATCATTTAATTGCAGAATAATCATTGAATTAATATTTTTCATTAAATAAAAGTAGTGGTGTTAATGATAAAGCACTAATAGTGCACTTTTTAAATTTAAGGGACTAAACAGAAATATGATATAAATCTAAAGGACTAAATGTATACTTTTACCATCTTTATAAATATTTCTAAAAATTTTATTTTATTCAAAAGAGTTTTATTTCAATATGCATGATAATATTGAAAAAATTTTCATTATAAAATTTAGTACCTAAAGGCACTTGAGAACTTAGTTCTTTATACAGTTCAATTGTGTATACAATACTTTATACCTTCAATTGTGTATATAATATATATTTTAACTGCATTTAAGATATATTATACACATGCAAAAGAGTTGCTCCCAGTGAAAATAATTTGCCCCTAGATCTTTAAAAATATTAAATATTTTTTAGACGTAAATTCTATAATAAGAAATTTTTGAATAATTTTCACTAACTTTCAACATACTTCAAATTACTGGAGTGAAACTTGGCCCAAAAAAAAAAGTTATAGAAGACTTCACAAGTTTAAGAGAACAATTATCTTTCAATTATTGGTAAAAAAGGGAAATTTACCATGAAATCCCAAATAACCCAATTTATGAATAAAATATTTCAAAACTTGGTAAAATTATCATCAGGTCCCACCAATAGCTGGTTCGGTTGTTATTGACAACTTCACTGGTTGTCAATAACAATCGAATCAGCTACAGTTGGAACCTGATTATAATTTTACCGATTTTTAAAATATTTTATTCATAAATTGGGTTATTTGGAATTTGATGGTAAATTTTCCTTATAAAAAGAAAAACAATCGGGGTCAACCTATATCAAACATTTTAAAATATTTTCTCACATCCAATAATTTAAAATATTCTATGATATATTTAATATCTTTAAAACGTTTTTTCAGGTGAAAGAGCTTAGGACAGAGACAGACCCAATATTAATTTGGCAAGAAGGCAGCTGAATGTACAATTCTATGTGACAACGTGTCATGTGATCTCACTTATTGATCTTACTACCGTCACTTGACCATATTAAATGTCAAACAATGTAATTGTGAACGTTAATGTCAACATAGATAGCTTCAAGGAAAAAATCATGATGTCATTCATGGATTTGGTAATGAATACAATTGGAATTCAATGCGTGCTTACTGTTCCAATTCATTGAAAGTCAATGCGTTCTGAGTGTTCGCACATATTCACAAAAAAGACATACAAATAACCAAACCAAGATAGGATGAATGACAGCAATAAATGATTAACATTCCAAAAAGACAAGCAAATATGGTCTACACATGGAAGGACATACACAAGTAGCATGTATCATGACCAATCAATGGGCGAGGTTTCTAAAAACTTCCTTGTACACAACATTTATTGTCATCTTCCCTTGACCATTTTCATTTGTTGGGACATATATTCTCAAGCCATCAATGCTTCTAACCCTGGACAATGCAACATATAATTGCCCATGTGTAATACTGGCTTTGGAAGATATACTCCAACATGACGAAGAGATTGCCCTTGACTTTTGTTGATAGTCATTGCAAAACTGAGGTTTATTGGAAACTGTCTCCTTCGCATATGAAATGGCCATCTACTTTCTGAAGGGTTCATATCCATTCTATGAATCAACACCTTTTCATTTGCTTTCGAACCATTCAATGTAATTGCTTCAATAACATTCTTGCCAAGCTTAGATATACGTAGCCGAGTACCATTACATAAACCAGATGCTTGGTCTATATCACTCAACAACATAATAGGAGATCCTACTTTCAATGTCAACTTGTGGGGTGGCAAACCAGAGCTGTTAATAGTGTTCAAGAACTCTGTTGTGTACAAATTGTTAAAGCTATCAATGTCATCTGATGATTTACAAATACAGTCACAACTAAGATATTCATAAGCATCACCAGGCAATAAAGAACACATATACTCATTGATTTTACCTACTGCATCTATTGTTGGTGCAAGAATTGCTCTGTCATTAAAGTAGTCATTATTGGAAAGGTTTCGTACCAGATCTTCATAAGTAGATTGCACGATGGCTTCTATTGGATTTTTCGATTCAGATAGCAAGAATTGATCTGGGATTTGGATATGATAGATACCATCCTCTGCTTGACCTAAGTTACCATCACCCACATCTAGAAGCCATTTACTAAACCATTCCAACTGATTATTCTTCACATCTGTAGATCCAGTAGTTAACCTCATGTTCTTGGTCAAATTGAAGATTCTACAATGATCCCATAAGGTTGAAGATGAAATACACGCATTAACAATTGTAGCCCTTGTATCTTTTGGTATGACGGGAAGTATTTGACGGAAGTCACCACCCATAACTACTCATTTCCCACCAAATAATACATCAGAATGCATGATATCTCTGAGAGAACGATCAAAAGCTTCAATGCAATACTGTTGAACCATTGGAGCTTCATCCCATATAATCAATTTTGTGTTGATAATTAAGTTTGCGAGATCTGAGTTTTGTCTAATTGAGCACATTGAATACTCATTAATATGTAATGGAATCGCAAAACGTGAATGAGCAATCCTTCCTGAAGGAAGTAAAGTTGCTGCAATGCCACTTAATGCAACTGTCAACACAATCTCTCCTTTTGCACGCAAGGTAGATGTTAGGGCATTCCATAAGAATGTTTTTCCTGTGCCACCAAAGCCATGGATGAAGAAGAACCCTTCTGATGATGAATGTAAGGAATGCATAACTTCGTCAAATATCAATTTTTGCTCATCAGTTAGAGAATTGCTAAGTGCTTTGGCTTCACTTTGAAGAGCAATCCTATCATAGTTTAATTCTTGTGCTATGAGATTATTAGTGACATCTATGTATGATGTTTCTGAAGGACTTGGTAGGCTTGTGTACTCGAGAAGGCTCTTACCATTCTTCCTAAGTAGAAGATCAATATCTGTTAAGGCAGCTTGTTCTTTTTCATAATTTGATATAGCAAAACCTGCATAAAGGTAATAATCTTATTAGGTATTGGAAATGAAATATGCGGATTAAATAGTTTAAAACATTTTTGATTGTAATATATTCATTCAAAATTGACTCACATGCATAATTAGGATGATCTTGTGGTATATATAATAAATCCTCTTAAATGATTTTTGAGCACTGCTTCCAGACCTTCTCAGGATGTTGTATGCAATTACTTAGAAGCATTGTTACAAAAAGTTTCCTCAATGAAGTGCCACTTGCCCAAGTAGATGCTTCTTGTATTGCATTTATATACTCCTTATCATCATCCAACAGACCTAAGGCATCACATGCTGCTTTAAAAGTGTCATATATGATGCCCGAAACAGTCTTGATATCATCAAAAGATGTTGGGCCTTTAACCTTTGTTAGCAAAACACGCAAGTAGTATAATTCTCTAGAGCTTGGTGATGCATTAGAAATCCTTCCAACAGCAAATCCTTTCTCTCTTCTCTTCCATTTCCGCTTATTCCTTTGGTACACATAATGTTGTGGGAACTCTATATATGTAAGACCAGCGGCAAAAAGTATCTTTACCATTGAGTTCCATCCAAGACAAGAATTGTGATTCACATACTCTAGGGTTGGCCAATACATTTGAAACATTATCAGTATTCTGGTAAATGACATACTGTTGATTTGGGAGGTGGAAGCTTAATCTTTCGACAGATGGAAATTTGTGATGAATTTCAAATCCTAAAATTCGCCATGCAGCTTCACAAGAAGATATGTACCTGAAGTTATAGTATTGTTGTATCTCATCAACTGTTGTCTAATTGTTTCCTTTCCCATCGTTATCAAATATACCAGCAACAACTCTATCATTCCCCTTACTTATGTACTTGAATAGGTACTTTATGGCAGTAGATTGATTGCATTTTTCAACATTGATATGAGCTTGAAACATGCCAAGTAACAAAGGATTGTAAGGGATGATAAAACGGTTGTCCAATTGTATACCTTTGACTTCAATTATGCGACCATCGTCTCGTCTTCGATATGTATGATAACCATTATCATCAACAGTTGTATTTGGAGTGAATTTCTTAGGGAAATGCTTGCTACACTTGTTGTCTTTCATGCAAGGCGATTTTGGATTACTTCTACCACATGGACCATGGATCATGAATTTTTTTACTAAGTCATATAGTAAAGGAGATGTTTCCTTGTATGGGATTTCTGCTGTGACCACATTATCTATGTTATCAGATGTCAGAATCTTATCGTGTTTTTGAAGGAATAGAAGTATATGAGCATGGGGTAAGCCTCGCTTCTGGAATTCTATAGTATAGACATCTGCATATTAAAAGGTACCATAATTACACAAGCTAATTGCAACATGATATGATAAGATTATACTAAAATTAGAAAAAAAAACTAGGAATGTACATGTGAATAGTTAAAATAATACCTGCACAAATAGTTCCAAATATCTTCTTCTCTTTTAGAAACTTCATCAATGATTGCAATTTTAGCTTGAATATCTTAGAAAGAATGTCTGGTCTATCTGATGCATTTACTGAATGACTTTTACAATACCTCGTTATTTCAGGCCATGCTGGATTACATATGAAAGTTATGAAGATATCTGGATATCCAGCCCAACGACATATGGCCATAGCATCTTGGTAATTTTGAAGCATATATCTAGCACCGCCTGTGAATGTAGATGGTAAGATGATCCTTTTTCCAGTAGACGTAGCATCTGTTTCACCTCTAAGAACAGCTTCAGATAGACCTTTGTATAAATCATCCCTAAGCTCTTTTTGGTGGGTTCGTATCCAAATTAATCTTTGCGCTTCAATCATTGTGTATTCATCGACAATAAATTGTTGAAGCAGCCTAGAGGCATGAAGCAATGTACTAATTTCATTCTCTCTATACATTAACCTGTATGAGAATAATTCTCTCATGCTAAGCCTCTTTCTTTTTTTGGTAGTACTAAAAGTGTCTTCTGCATGTAGAATATCATCCCTGTAACCATCTTCACCATGAGGGAATAGAATTGGATATTGAAGTGGCAAATATGAAGGATGCAATTCATTAATCCGCTGTGGTGAGCCTGATTTCTCTCTAACAATTATATCTCTTACATTGAATGATATGTCAATGTCAACAAGAATTAATGCTGCAACTTCTGAAGCGGTTGGCATATTGTGTGTCCGACCATCATGTTGTCTTGTGCTGACCAAACAAAGCTTCATTTCATGCAACCTTTGGTTTTTTAATTCCTGTGATGCAAAACGATATTGTTTGACAAATGGATTCACTTCATCCAACATATCCTTAAGTAAAGCAACAATCTTTGGAGCAATTGTTGAATCTTTTTGTGCTTTGCTGCAAATATAGAACAAATTATAGTTATACACTTGTAAGGAAGTATATAAAAGTACATTTAAAAGTATAAGCAATTACTTGACGGCATCAATACGATTTTGCACTTCATTTTCTGTGTCAAAAATATACAATTGTGAGTACACTGGTCTTCCTGATTCTGGAGGTAACAAACTCCCTATGTTATGGTGGTTTTGGCTTGACAAAACAAAACAATATGGACCTCCACAAGAGTTCTTTGAGTGATCAATTTTGCCTCCCATAGATGTGAAAGAGAACATATTGTTGTATTGCCTAATATTTGAATGGAAATTTTTGGAATCGATACTGCTCTTGTCAAGTAGTAGACTTTTTAGTACAGGTGGAGGTGTTTCCATAGATGGTAAGACAACTTTACCATGCAGGTAGCACATGTTGAATGTAGTTGGGTTCTCTTTTTGTTGTCTTTTTTCGCTCTTTCATTATACCAAAACATAGCATGACAATATTTGCATCTGCATATAGGATCCCCTTCATCTACATATGCTTTTACAAAATAGACAGAATAGAGTCAATTTTTTCCATTAAGTTATCATATGTTGAGAAGCTATTATTCAGTATAAGTAACTTACCATCTTTGTTTGCTACACCAACTTCATACTCATCAAAAATTAGATATTCATTAGGAGCTTGGTCTGTCAATATAGGATACAAAAACAAAGTTAATGATACATAAAATGAGTAACTATTTATAGGTTACAAGTATAATATGTTGAAGCAAATAACCTTGCTCTTCATCTGAACTTGATGAATCATCTGAATCATTTCTACATTCAGTGGAATCAACATTTATTTGTATATCTTTGTAGTGTAGACCATCAACTGCCATAAAATTTACACCAAGCAATACTGAATTTATTTATAGCGTGTAGTACAATATGCAAAGCATCAGATGGTACACATAAAATGTAATGATTAATGGAATTTGTAATAAATTAACATACCTGTGTGCAATGGTTTGTTAATATCCCGTAATACACGCGGCTTCATTTGCATTGTCATGCAGTATGGAGATTTTGTTTGGTCGGCATAATTGCTCATTCGATCTTTACCTAATTAAAAAAAGGCATCATAACATGGAGTTATTTAATATAACATAATAATGATAGCTAAACTGAAACTGCAAATTAATTACATAAGGAAGGCAAACTTGGAACAATGTTATAACGCTCACATTGTGGTCCTTTAGTTATAACATCGATGCATTTCTTCTTCACAGCGATTTTTTCTGATTTATTAGTCGACCTTGATCCTTCCAATCGAACACCGCGCCGCTTGATTTCCTTATTAACTGTTGGGAGTAGATATATTAATTATTGAACTGAACTAATAATAAAATCGATTGCAAATCAGTACATTGGATAATGTGTATCATTGTATAGGGTATGATGTTAAGCTCCAGTGAACTTGGAAGTCAAGTATAAAATGGTAAAAACACATAGCAAGGCAAGGCAGAGGCCATCCGTTTGAATTACTTGATTATGGTTGAATTAATTCATTATGGTAATATATGTGTAAAACATCATCTTTTTGTGGTTTGATTAATTAAAAGACTGATTATCTCTCAAATGTAATAATGAGCAGCTAAAAATGACATATATAGATATAATGGTAAATATGTGTAAGCAGAGAATAAAATAATGACCGAAACGTTACTTGATGACACAAATTTTAGTTAATTTATATGAATTCAATAAATTGTTGAACAATCGAAGTAAAAACCCAAAACATATGACATAAAACTAATACATTTGCATCCTTAAAATAAGCAAATGCGAAGATAAGTTAAGCGGACTATGGAAATGTCATTTCAATGGCATGTAATATGTACATTATAGAAGAATGGTCATAATATGAAATTGTAAGTATACACACAGTCAATGCACACCTTTTAAGTTTAACTAATGGAAAAATCCATTATTTTAAGTAAAACAACATAGAAAAGTGAGGGGAAAAAACGGATGAGTTGAATAAAGGAGGTGGACATGAACAACAGAAATATCTTAACAAAAAAAAATGAAGTTGGGATGTGAAATGATTGTCATGAGATGAAGTGGGATTGCAGAAAAAGAAAAGGGAATCAATGATTTCATAAAAAAACCAATTTATGTGTGGTGTAGAACCTTCCAAAGGGGACTTAATTTCTGAAAAAATATGCAGATATAATTTTACTGTGATATAATGTCAATATTTTGGTATCATGGTATAACACAACCTGTAACAGAATTAAACGGCCACCAATTATGATTAAGTAAAGGAACAGTATCTGTTGTTGTAAAGTAATAGCAAAGACAAAAGTGAACTAACAAACAACAATGTCATGTGTTCTTGATTAGTGTCTTGAAGAGATGTGAACCTCTAGCTTTTATATAAATATTTAGGGCAAACAAACATCTCTCACTTTCCCTTTGTAATGATCTATTAGCTTATTCTTATGTTCCACATTCTCATCAAATTCTGATCTTTTTTTCAAATATTGGAAATGAACCCAGAGGATGAAGCTGAAGAAGATGGCGCCAACATTGATCTTGACTCACAAAGGAAAGGGAAATGTGTTGTACTAAAGACATATACTCGACAGGTGACATAGATGATGTTACTTTGCTTTGTTATCAAGGAAATATATGCTTTCATGGTTAAATTTATGATTTTCTTATCCTTGAGAAGTTAAGGTTGTTATTTGTGTTATTTGATTTTAGCAATTGAAGGTTTGTTAAATTGCACTGTACATACATTGTCAGCATCCATGTTTTTGGAATTAGCTGGTAATGAAGAGACCTTTATCTTTGTTATGGCAGCAATAAGATCTTAAATTGTTTTCTTTCTACTCCAGACTATCTTTCTTCCAGATGTTGGGCTTGTTGACCCTGATAAGTTAAAACCTGGTGATCTGGTTGGTGTTAACAAAGATAGTTATTTAATCTTGGATACCCTGCCCTCTGAGTATGATTCTCGAGTAAAAGCCATGGAAGTTGATGAAAAGCCAACTGAAGATTATAATGAACCAATGTTGGCATTTAGTGAAAGCACATGACTGAGCTTTAATACAATACAACACAAAAGAAAATGCAAATGTCAAGTGTTATGAACTTCAGAATACAGGAATACTTAAAATTCTTTAAATGGTTCTATCTATTTGTGTTATTTGTATTGTCAAGGCAGGCATCTGGTAGTTCACTGATCTGAAGCTTCAGGTTCATCAATCTCATATAATAGCAAGTAAAATTATGTGTAATAAAAACAATTTGCAGCAAATCAGTACTCAAGCTAATGCTATTTAAATAAGTGATCAGTCCAAAACTAAAGAAGAATCCCAACTTCCAGTAATTATTGAAATTCAAAGCAACTTTTCCTACGTTATCTAAGACCTTGTGTGCATGGAATAAAAGGTAAATCAGTATCTGAAAAACAACAGAACCTCATCATATTTATAAAAGGAAAATCAGTATAGGGAAAGGCATATCATCTTATAAAAGGGATCTAGAATTGATAGTATTTCAAAGTGGTTTGGCTGGCATTGTTGCTTATTTTAAGCTAGTGAATGGAGCATGTACTAAGAAGGAACTGCATTCTAAGCTAGTGCCTATAAATTCAATATAATAGGGATACATTTAAATTAATTATATGGTGACTAACCTGGTTCAGTATTGGCATTGTTGAAAGGAAGACTTGAAAGGTTGGACCAATGAACCTGTTTAGTTTTTGACTTTGATGGTGCTATTCCTTGATCAGTATTAGTCATTACTCCCTTGAGTCTAGCACTCTTACGCTTGAAGACATTTTCTAAAGGGTCTTGCCATAAATTTGGGTTTTCTGCAAAGGGCATGGAACTTGTGCTGCCATTACATGATATTACAAAAGTAAACAAATGAATAAGTTGTTAACTGACAAGACAGATTAGACATACAGCAAAATATATCTTCAAACCTGTATAAGAAGAAGTTGCAAACTGATTTGACAAGTTAGAAGCAACATTTGATATATCTTGCAACATGCATCTTCTTCTTGCATTTTTATGTTGACTGGTGCTTGTATCTTCTGATAGCACATTGGATGGAAGAGTATAAATAATATAACCATGATTCTCATCATGTACATAAGAGGGTTCAACTTCATTTTCTTTATATGCTGAAGGTGTGGAATCAGTCATGATGGAGCTCAACCTCTTTATGAAGTTTGAGACATGTAATGTATTAGAAAGAAATCAGGTTTGTATCAGAATATAGTAACAGTAATTGAAGCTCAGTACAGTAAAAAAATCCAGTATTGGTAAGATGCATCATTCACTTGCTGGTATACCCATGGGATAATACATACCTTATTTAGTTCAAGTATTGATGGCTGTGGACGGACTATCTGGAATGTTCAAGTGCTACATAATGTAGCTGACTAGTGTGGATGGCTGTGGAATGAGTAACTGGGCTCTTCAGGTGATAGACATGAAGAAATCTAATCATATTGAATATCAAGGCATTAGTTTCATTCTTATGATCTGAGTGCATGTAAATCGGGAACTTTTGAGCGTTTTACAATAATTGTATATTTATGCTAATTCATACTTGTATGGTTGACAGTGATAGAAAATGAATAATCTGGAAGATGTTTAAGACTTGATCTTATGTAAATGGAAATTAATCGTGCAATTGTAAAAGTAAAAATACACTGGAAAGACTATGAAATATAAATAATAAGCATTCTCAAATTTAAAAGTAACAAAATCTCACATTAGCATTAATACTGATATGAGAAAAGATAAATCTGGTTGCAGGCACATCCGATGGTAAGAGATTGTAAAACGTTGCCATAATACATACAAATAAATCCGCAGCTATTGTTATCAAAGTGAAAGAGAACTTGAGGCTATATGTCCCATTCATACTTTCATGAATTTTGAGTGGCATCATTTTGAACCAAAACATAAGCCGCGAAAGCAAATTTCCATAATCCATTGAGCAGTGGACTTTTCTGAGTTTTACACTTTAGTATATTGATGCTGTCAGTCAAAAGTAAAGAATCAGAGTGAAAATGACAGGACAACAACTTTTGCCCAATGGTTTAGTACTGAATGGAAATTAAATATTGTAAATCAATCTTTCAGATTTAGATTATATAATACTGATATGCTCAAATAGTTTATTTATTGTTAACTACAATATGACTATTGTGTAATAGCCAACGACTTTGTGTAATACATTGCATATACCAATTATCAGTCTATTTTGTTCTTTCCCTATTGTGTAATAACCAACGGATTTGTTCGTAGTTATACTGAATGCCATGGATAGGCTCCGAAAATTAGAATTTGACAAAATTAAAAACCAAATATTGATATAAGAAACTGAATGTAAAAATTCTTAGAATTGAGTATCATGTTGCAGACAGGATAATTGAAGTGTAGCAGCAATATTCTGTCAGGTAGGAGCTACAATGATGGACCAGACATATAAAGTTAATGGATAATTTAAGTGTAATCCCATAGTGACATGATTAGAGACAAATAAAGTTAAGATTGGAAATTAAAATTCCTATATTTGTTGACTCCGAATGCAAACACGCGACACAAAGCAAATAAGAAGGAAAAGAGAGAAAGTAAAAATACATTGTTGTGTTCTCCTAGTTGCTTGTCATGGAGTAGAGTCTCTATCAGCACAAAACACTTGCATGTATCACAATCATGTTGACGCTTTATGCTGCAAATATCCATGTTATATGGATAAAATTTGCACGTTTAAAATCTTTCAATTTCTTCATACTCTGATTATGAAGTGGTGAAATACACTATGATAGGTAGATAAAACATTTTGCTACGATTAAACTCTGTTTAATGTAACGGTCCAGTAATATTTGCATGGTGAAATGTTGTAGCTATATCAGTTCAGCAACTAAGAAATGGAACTATATGAACCATGCTGTCAGGAATTTGAAGTACAGTAGCAATTGGAAGAACACAAGTAATCTAACAACTAAACCTTAAACTAAATTTAAAGTTCAACAACATTGTGATAAACATAAGTAATACATTTCAGAAATAAACATAGGGTTGGTTCCAAATTAAAGCTGCAACATTGAGACAATCCTAATTGGCCTCACATTAAAGACATTCCACATCACTAAATAAGTTATTTCTTCTCTTGCTTGATAACTTTCAGCAACTTATCATTAGCAACATAGGCTGCTGGGGCATCGGCTTCAACTGCATTATGTGTTAGTGCAGGAAAAGACCAAGAGGGGGGTGAATTGGTCTATTAAAAAATTTTTAGTTTCAAAACAGATTTAAAAACAATGAAACAGAGAGATGAAGGAGAGGATGAACAAACAGATTTATCCTGGTTCGGTCCTTCTGACCTACGTCCAGTCCTCAGAGCACCTCTGAGCTTTCGTAATCCACTAAATCAAACTAATCAGGCACAACAGCCTTTTACAATGGAGAATCACACTCCCCCTTACTATTCGTAAAGAAACAGAGTCTCACTCTCTCTGTTTTTCTCTTTTCTTTCAGACCAAATCCTAACCCAATGTATTCAAGGTCCCAACCTT
>JANTPZ010015502.1:0-16632 GCA_025593235.1 Vachellia pachyceras | reverse complement strand
AAACAGCGAGGGAATTAGCGACGGAACCTGTTTCCGTCGCTAATTCCCTCACTAAATAGCGACGGAATTAGCGACGGAATTTTGTCTATCGCTATTTTAGCGAGGGAATTAGCGACGGAAACAGATTCCGTCGCTATTTAGAGACGGACTAAATTCCGTCGCTATTTTTAGCGACGGAAACAGGTTTCGTCGCTAATTCCCTCGCTAAATTATCCGTCGCTATTTCCGTCGCTAAATTTAGCGACCCTCTTATTAGCGACGAAATTAGCAACGGAAAAAATCCGTCGCTAAATTTGAATTTTCCGTCGCTAAACGTGAATTTTCCGTCGCTAATTCCGTCGCTAAATCGAATTTTTCTTGTAGTGATATATATAAATTTCCAACCATAGAACCAATTTTCCTTGAAAACTTACAGTTAAAAAATTATTTTTATTTTAGATTCTGTTCATCATAAAATGATTTTTTTTAAATAAGTAAAATAATAAATTTGAACATGTTAGATTAGACTTGGGTTATACTTGTTGAGAACCCAAACTCAATCCCAATAAACTTTTAACTATTTCTTATTGAATTTATTTCCATGCTATTTTAAAAAAAAATTAGTTGATTGATATTCTCTTTCAAGGTCAATAATGTTAATTAATTTCATCTCTTTCAATAAATTTATTTTCTGAGAAGTAAATTTGTATTCTTTTTCTTACCGAATGAGATCGGTTACCATTCACCTCAACCAACATTATTTTAGTTAAAGGAAACATGTTTTAATATCTACTTTGTCGGATTGCAAGTGTGACAATTATATAATTAATTTATAGATATAAAAAATTAGTTTATTTAAGAAATGAGTATACATTTTTCTTAAATACCCTATGTGACAATATACCATAGTAACAGATCAATATTATAGAGAATAAACATAACAAACTTGACACACGTTATGTGGTGACGTACTCCCCAATGAGTCAAACTGGAAAGGAAGAACAGTTGGGCCATATCAAGACAGAGCAAAGTGAGTGGACGATGTATAAAAGCATAGTGAGAATATCAGCAATCTGATTACGAGTGGAGACAACACAAATCAATCGCACTTTTTTGCTGCTAAAAATTCTCGAACAAAATGATAGTAAAGAATAACAAAGTGAAGGATTTCGTGCGTATCTAGAGATGCCGAGTTACGAATATGCAGATGCCCACGCGGAATTCGGATCACAATGGTGGATCCAAACACAAGACACAGCAAAAGCACCGAAGGTAAGAGGAGAGGAGATAAGAGGATTCTTTGATAGGGAAAGGTTATGGAGAAGACTCGTTTTCTCCGTGTGTTATGTCTGCCGCCTTTGGGGAACCACTTCTCCCCTCTTATAGCTTCCCACTAGGGTTCATGTTTACACATTTGACTTAGCCTATGGATTTGGGCCTAATCCATCAAGGGTAACTCATATTCCAACACAAAGGGATTGCATATGATCAAATGAGTTAATCCCACTTAATGAGATGAACAAACATTTAAATTTCTACTGGAAGATATGCTTATATTTAATACTCGACAGTGACTCAAATAAAATATTTATGATTTCACGTATAAATTAAAAAATGATAGTCATGCAAGTTTGGGCAACTACACGTAAAGGAAGCAGTATAGAGAAATAGGTCAATCTCTTAAAGACTTTGGACTCAAATAAGACTTTGGCTAATAGGAGGATACTCATTCTTTGGTGTTGGACCGAGATACTGAATGAAGTATTTTTGAGCAAGATGGCAAAACGAGCTGCGGACCTATTATAAGAAGGGGGTGAGAATCGGGGTTTTTTTGAAGGGGCGAGCAACTTTTCTCCAGCCCTTCCAAAAATATCCATGACAATTTTATAATCTACCATCCCTATCCTAATGTCTTAATTTTTCTTTGTTTCTTTTTCTTCATCTAACTTTTTTCCGTTTCCTTTTTTTCAACTGTTTTTCCCTGTTTGTTATTGCTTACTTTGATCATGAAAATCCACTCTCATTGAAAATTGTTTTTGATAAAATAACATCATTAAAGATGAAATAACATGTTAAAATTAATATTATTATCTTTTAAAGATTATATAAAATTGTTTTATCATATACAAGTGAAGCAAGCCTTTTTGTAATTCAAACATTTTACAAAATGATTATTTTAATATAAATATAATGAACAAAAGGAAATAAAAGCATAAATGAAATGATAAGAATATAATTGGTCTCACGTTTTTGCCTATTAACCCAAGCCTCCGGTCGAAGGGTTGTTGAAGGCAAATGTGGATGGTGCATTGTGTAAAGCCAAATGGGAGATCATCAAGCGGCGGCAAAATATGAGATTGGTGGCTTTGTACTCAAATACCGGAAGCGCTGACAGTTGGCAGCATGCAGAAGCTTGGGACATGCAGTGTAGGGATGTCGTGCCTTGAGGGCTCAACGTGTTTTATTGAGGCACCATGTTCCGTGAATGAGGAGTAGCTGTCTAAATTAACGGTAGAAATTATTTTTTAAATGTAATTTAGGATATACAATAAGCACTGGGCAGTATGACTTAATTTACATGAACGTACTTTTTTTAATGATATCACAAATAATAAGCACCGGGCAGTATGACTTAGAAGCTCTTGTTCTCATAAGAAAAAGGAGAATTGGGGATAAATTCTTCATTAAAAAATTAATTGTAGAATGAGACATTAAGAAATATACAACTGGACTTCCACATTATGTGCAATTAAACTTCTATATATACAACCAAGATTTCATAAAGGTTAAGTATAAGGGAAATTGTTTCATAGGTTTAACTAAGCAACTCGGGTTAAATTTGAATACCAAGATTATAACACACTATTCTTTTTTTTTAAATATGTATCCCAATACTAGAGGCAATTTTATTAAATACACTTTCGGGTATTAAATGTGATCACATCTCTCAACAAAAATTCTAATCTTAGTTTACTAGGCTATGAAAAACTAATCATTTCTATTAAATTTAACTCCCAGTAGCAACACACCACTTTTCTTGTGAATAAGGAAAATGAGGAAAAAGGAACCTTGAATAAGGTATATAATAAGCCCAAAAAGAAAAGGGCCGATGAGAATTCATTTACGAAACAAGGTTGGGCCCTTATCTTAGAAACAATTTAGTTATTAACCAAAAAATGAAGGTTGGGCTTTGCATCTTTTAGGCCTAATGGAACTTGTTACCAATTAATTAATTAAAAAACTAAAAACACATGTCTAATTACCTTGTGCTCTGATTGTTAAGGAAAACTCATGGGACGATAAAATAATGAAAAAAGAGAGTACCGAGCATTTAATCATAATTAAAAATAATTTTAAGAAAATCTAGCTGTTCTTAGCATGATGTGGTAGGAAAAGGCACACCAATTGAATTACTTAAGCACATAATATCTCCTACAAACAAGTTATTTGTCTTGCATTTTGAAGTACTAAACAAATACACACACTCGAGACTTGCAAAAAACTTGTTTTATTCAAAAGAAACATATAGATAGTGGGATAATAACAGCATGCCATACATTTCATGGCCAAGGGGCTCATTTTACATTTCTCTTGAAGATGCCTGGGCCATAAGTGGAAGAAATCACATCAAGAAGAGGGAATAGTAACGATACAAAGAGGGTTACGGGGACGCTGGCAATGATAATAGCAGGAAGATAAGACCATGGGTATGTATGTTTTAGTATGAGAATAATGCATAAACTAAATGCTGCTATCATGGTCAAAATGGACAAAAAGAGCGTAGAAAAGCCTATGATCAACTTTTTTGGTAAGGATTTGAGGAAGTCTCCTTGAGCATAGCGTGACGTAAAAAGCCCTAAAAATGTCAGCACAGAAGTTGTCGAAGAAAATAATGACACTACATCTGAGATCATAAAAAATATAAATAACTTGTCTTTCAAAAACATTGGATAACCAGTATTTTGATCGTTCCCTCCTGGAACAGTAAAAGCTGCTGCAAACATGATGGTAACAATTAAAGTACCAACAACAGAACAAGAAGATGATGTATCCTTCATCCATCTTTCTCCTGCATCCCTTAAATCTCTATATGTTTCTTCGAATATACATTCTGGTTGTTGAAGACAATTATTTTGAGAAACCTTTAGTGCAGGAGAAACCAAGCTTTTAACTTCCTGCATGCATTTATTTCATGAAAATATGTAAAATAATTATATAGGCATACATTCGTGTATTCATATCTATTTCTAACCTCGAACCATTGTATTTCTCTTTGCATCTGAAGAGCTGCACCGAGTCTAAGTTGGTTAGAAGGAGTCATCTTGGCTGCCACATGTAGCATGCAATTTCCAAAGGTATCCACCACAGATGCTGCTGAATTCTTGAAGGGATACTTGTGAATTAGGGTGAAAACCTCAGCTTGACGATATTGAATTGCAGAGAAGAAAATGTTCCCATTTCCTAAGCTTGGAGTGAACAGGAGTAATAATGGGTTTGTTTTTAATACTTCAGACAAAAAATCAGCAAACCCTTCTTTGGCCGCAAGGTTCAGTGCATCGATAACTACGTCATGTTGTTGCTTATCTAAAAGAGGTGCCCTTTGACAAAGTAGCTTCATAATTTGAGAGACTCGTGCTTGCAGCAACTTCAGCTCATATAATTTATTCACTCCTATATTCAATCACAACTCACGTGTAACTATCTCTAAGCTGTGTTTATGAGATTTGAAAACATACAGGGTATGAAATTCCAAAAGGAAATTAAGTTAGCATATGATTTGATATACCTAACAAACTATAGACCTTAGAGATGAACGAGCGCAATGGACTATGCCCTGTTGCAAGCAGTGTTAAAAATTCATAAGTAATGCATTCTACACGAAACAATATCATGATGAATAAGATATTTGGATATAAGCCCACTATGTGTGAACATTTAGCATTCAGTAGTAAATGGCGGCATTAGAGATAATTTAATAGTTGAGATTCGGAGATATAATCATATTTTTACTTCATTTTTAAATCATTTGAGAGAATTTAGAAGTAATCTTGGGTTTGTTACACATACCCTCTCTCTAAGTATGCATACCTTGAAACTTTCCATTGTCGCCTTCTTCTTGAATGTCCACACAAGCACAATTATCAATTGTGGTTGATGGTACATGTGTAACTTCCACCAAAAAGAGAGAAGAGAAATAAACAAAAACGAGCGTCATTTAAGGTAAAACAGAAAGTAGTTAGAAGAAAAAATGATTCCCTTTTCTTTATTATTCGTTGTTTCCCCTGTTTAATTCTACTTAATCACAAAACACTTAATCATGCACAAGCAACAATTCTTCAACATGATAAAAATCGTCCTAGTTTCCTTATTTCAACTTACTACCTCTGGTCCTTAATAAAAAACAAATTGACTAATTAGAAGAGATCAAGGAAATTACTAAATTACTATATTTAATCTTTAATATAAGAGCTAGTTGAAAGTTGAATTTGGTTCTAAATGTAATACCTCAATCCATTTTGTTTCTTAAATTTATCTTGCATTCTCTAAAGTGAGTTCCATCCAAGGGCAGTCATGATTAAAAGAATATTTTAGGAAAATTATCTCATACTCATATATAATTAACTTAGCTAACTTCTTTAATATATTCACCCTTATAGTAAGGAATGGAAATAGTAGTTAATTATAGTATATTTTATATGATTTCTCTAAAATATTTATGAGTAACATTTGATTATATACCAATTTATAACTGCAACAAATTAGTTTGAAAAAACGATAAATATAAATACATTAAAATAATTTAGTAATTTCCTTATTTCTAAAAATTTATTATCTGGGTCTTATATTAAGTATCACAAGTAGTATTTTATTTTGATGTTGGGCATGTCATTACACTTGTTTCACAGGCCGCAGTACAGATAGTAGGGAAACTCACAGTGAAAAATCCATCTATCTCGGAATCCAAGTTGACTTGCACTCTTAACTGTAGAAGTCAGGAATGCTATACCCGCAATTGGTGTCCAGTTTGTGTGGTCTGCAGCAAAGATGATATCTTCGCATTTTTGAAGTAGATTCAGAGCAATATCTGTTTATTATAGTCAAGGCAAGATGAGAAACAACGAGAAGGAAAAACAAACAAACAAATTTAGAGAGGAAATAAAACGAATATATGTATTGACTTATCAGTTATAACTAGAGGGAAGCTACCGATATTTTGCTTTGTTGATATAGTTATGAACCCCTGGATCTACTGATCTTATACTATTTATCAATCAAATAATTAATAACCCAACCAACAACGCAAGGATCAATATGCTTTTATATATGTATGTAGGTCTGGGAATTTGCCGATTAAGTGCTGGGAAGGTCAGTTTGATTACCAAGTTCACAAGCATCGAAACATACGCGGAGAAGACAAGAACCGAGATAGCCATTTTGCGGTTTAAGGACCTCTAATGGGGTTTTGTTATAGAGATAACGTCCCATTTTCTTCTGACCAGCACCAATAGCCGATGCAACAGGAAGATGATATCTTAAGTCTGGAATGCCAAGGATGTTTTTATTTTTATTAAGCATGCATTTTGCAATTTGAATGTCTCCTGTAGATGATGCAGCAATTGCAAGTGGAGTAGAGCCATAATCATCGACTATTTCGAGGAATTGTGGCCTAGCCATTTTCACCAAATCCTTCACTAGTTCTGAATGTCCAAAAAGTGCAGCCACATGAAGAGGTGTTCCATTTGAAGCTGTAAGTTTTGCTGTCAAGGCACTTGGATATCGGTCAAGGAAGTTTTTGTTTCCTTCCAATCATTATCACATATAGCAGTGTACAAAATGCCTCCATGCAAGTAATTTGCTCCTGCTGAGTTCACTTTAACCAACAATTGATGTATATATCAGCAGGATTAGTAATTAAGGTGTACAGGGAAAATTCCAAGTCTCTTCAGCTTTGAATTATTTGTACTTAAACACCATTCTTAGCTTTGAAAATATTAAAAAAAAAGACCCCTCATTTATATCATTTTGAGACATTCTATCTGTTTTTTTAAATAATTAACACAGATGACTTGGAAGTTAAATAGAGATATTTGCATTCATTTTTTCTCATGTAAACCTCTTCATTAGTGTTGTGAAACTAATTTATAGTGCGAAGATATGGGTTATCATTTCTTTTTATATTAACTTTTTCGTACTATTATCTCCTAATTGAGTTGTTTTCTAACTACAAAATTGAGAAATAAAAGCATGTAGAGTAATTAGATGTGGAAAGTTGGGTGCTGTTTTGACCCGTTAATATAAAAGGACTTGATTTTTGAAACCCGACCATTTAACTAGTAGGCTCGGGCCGGCGGGCAGGTTTTTGACCCGTTTAATAAATAAAAATCTATTTTCTTATTTTTTAATTTGAAGTAGTAAAATTTCTATTTTAAAACATAAATAATATCAAAATTAAATTAAAAGAAATAAAGTTAAGTTAAAAATATATTATTAACCACAATTTCAATAATTAGATATGAAAATTGTTTTTAATGGTAGTCACATAATTTATAATTAGAAATAAAATAATGTCTAAATGTTATTAATACAAGAAATAAAATGATAGAAGAAAATTTTGTGTTCATTCCCTAATTTTGCAGCTCAACACCTGAGCTGATTTTTTATTTTAGTCTTAAAATTTAGCTTGTATGTGGAACATAACATAACAAGTTTGATATTAAAACTGGAAAGAGTAAAGATTCAAGGAGTGAAAATATGTTTGCCTGTCTTTATAAAACACATAAAATAACAATAAATAAGTGTTTGCTTGAAATGATTCCACCTAAAACTTGAAGGAATAGAGAGTTGTTATAATATAATGCATTAGATAAGATGTAAGAAAAATTGTATTTTAACAATATTTTTTCTTTTCACATTTTTAAATTTTTATAGGGTATATGATTGATAAGAAAATAAATTAAAAAACAAATGTTTGATATAAAAGGATTTGTTTCTGAAATTTGGAAACAAATATAGGAATAACAAAAACAATTACCTGAAACAAACATAAAAAAATTGGTAAGCCTAAACATATCAGCCTATGACCATGTAGAAACGGTCTTTTTAAACCCTCAACCCTAATAGATTGATCCAAAATAGCATATTCAAATTAAAAGAAAGCCCACAGAGGTCACTATTGAAGAATTTATATTTTCCACCATTTTCTTTTTTTCTAGTATGTAAATAGATTGTGAATATGGTTTAAGGAGGGCTGATCTTTCTAGACACGTCTCCTTTTGTTTTTTTTACACTAAATCACTTGCAGGACCCTTGAAGTTTTGCTAGCTCTAAGAGTAATGCAGAGTGAGTTGTGCGCGTGCGTATAATTAAGGTTACCAGATGGTTTTTGGGTGAAGTTGTCATGGAGAATGTGCCAGGCAGCCTTGGCTTCAAGGACTCCTTCTATATGACGGTGAGTCTTCGACGAGCATGAGATGCGCAAGATGTTCAATGCTTGTTCATTCTTTTGCCTCCAGGAATCATCTTGACGAGTTGTATCAACAATCACTCCCCAAAGATTGCGAACTATCAGATAGTTTTTAACCAAATTAAACCACACTCCAGAATTCTTTTTCGTAAGTGGTTTTATAACTGTGCCGTTATAAACACATGGCTGAGCCATAACGCGCTCAATCTGCAATTGGAGAGTGTGTTGAGAAGTGAAGGCAGTTTCATGAGGGAAAATAACCAAGACGTGCAACCGAAGCCATATCTGACCATTTGTAAACATATAAAAGACGTAGAAATAAAATCATGATAACATATTTGACCATTCTTTTCCTTTTTCTTTTGGAAGAACAGAGAAACTGATTACGTGAAAAATAAAATAAGAATATATAGAAAATAAGAGCATACAGCCATGCACCAACAAGCAATACTAATAATCAAGCTTGCGAGTTGACTTATGCGTTTTTGCGCATGAAAATCGATTCAACTCGTTTATAAACTCGGACGTGACTTAAACTCGTTGACCTCGCCGTTTGTCACCCGAGTTCGTCGAGTTGAGAAAGTTTTTCTTGGACTCAAGGTAAACAACTTTTTAAGAAAAGTAATCTAAAATCACCAATATTTTTTTGCTTGTCACTTCAATCAAGCCCCAAAAGAAAAAGAATGGAGAAAGAAAGCAAGTAACGACAATAGCTTTGAAACTCGAAAGATGAGAGGAAGTAGAATGGCTGAGTGGGACAAGGGGGAAAAAGTAAAGAAGGGCGTAAGGGAGAGGAAACGAAGTTGACACATGAACCACTCTGTGGGCAGGAGGCTTGAAAAAGAAGAATCACAACGAGTCACAGTAAAGAAGGTTTAGTTACTTGAATTTATGGAGCAAGCCCGTGCTGCCATTATCGAGAATCTGGGCTTTATAAAATTACCTGCAACGATTGAATTTATTGGAGGTAGCCGCGTCAGAGATGGGGCCTTTACAGGAGAGCTTTTAATCAAGGCTTCAGCAAACGAATTGCAGCTGACTTGTTCCAATTTTAAATGTGAAAATGAATGTGGTTTGAGAATAAAAAAAAAAAAGAATCCACCAATCTGATGATGATTTCTCAAATTAAAGCCAAAACGGAAGAAAAATAAAAACGTTTGCTTCTAATGCTTTTGATGAACTGTGGTCTTGAAATTGCTTGCTGAGTGTGAGTGCCTCATGCTGCAGAATGTGTGGCTTTATATAGAGGACGTTAGGAGGGGGTGACCAAAGAACTTCCTAGAAACGGTAAATTTTTGTAAAAGTTAAATGTGAAACTTGGGAAGAGACTTCCTCAAGAAAATTATAGCTGTACTTCCAAATATTTCAAGCCACATATATTTATTTGAAAAATAATAGGAAAAATGGCACATAATTCACCGGAAAAATAAGAAATGATAGAATAGTAATTTTAATTTAAAAAATCTCAGAATGATGATAATTTGTCCCAGTCATTAACCAAATTTAAAGGAAATGATAAAATGCCCGTAAACAAAATTTAAAAAAAAACAAAAACCCTTTAGCCCCTCGTGCCCGACCGCCGGTTAGAGCACCAGCGACGGTGTGGCCCATCAAAGCTCCATAAATTTTCTTGATCCAAGTGCACTTGGATGTTAAAAGCATCTGTGGCTATTGGGGCACCAATGCTTCTCAATACGTTACATGGTAATCCTTAATACGAAGTTGGTAAATTCCAGTCTAAACTTGGTAAAATTCTGCAATGAGAATTAATGTATGTATATTTAACTTTGTAATATGTGTGTGTATATATATTGATAAGCATTGGTCCAATGCTTTTAGTATCCCCTCACCACTAGGATAAAAAAATTTTGGAGCTCTCGGAGCTCAAGCCATCAGTGCAGGTGGGCCCCCAGGTGGCTAAAGGGTTTTTGTCGTTTTGAAAATTGTTTGTTTAAGAACATTTTTGTTATTTCCATTAAATTTAATTAATAACAAATGAGGATCATTATGAGATTTTCGAAATTGAAATCACCTTTCTATCATTTCCTATTTTTCAAATGCTTTGTGTGGCATTTTCCCAAAATAATATCTTCTTATAATTCAACATCTATAAAGAGATTGCAATTTCTACTTTTTAGGTAGGTATATATCCCATTCAATTGTTGAGAGAGTGAGGTTTGAGTACATTTCCTAATCACAAACAAACCTTATTATATAGATAACGTATTAACTAATATTGTGCTCAGTATCAAGAATTAAATATTTAGATAAATTATTAATTAATAGGTCATCTTCAATAATTTTGTTAAATATTCTTTTTAGTCTTTCTTTACCCCTTTTTAAAAGTTTTTATGCAAATTTCCTCCTCTCTACGGGGAGGAGGATGAATTATTCTAAAGTCTCAAAGAAATAAATAATTATAAAAAAACTGATAACAAGTAAATAATATGAACATATTATCATTTTCTATTGGGATTTATCATTGCATTAATACCACTCAGTTATTATAAGACTTTTATAGTGATTCTCCCCCAACAGTACGTTGGGTACATGTACATACTCCTTTAAAAAAATGAAAATTGAAGTAAGACAGTAATTATAATTATTTTTAATGACGTAATTTAAACTTCGAGAAAAAAATTGAGCACCATTTTGAATAATTGAAACTGAGACACTTGTTGTGATTATGATTCATTGTCATTTATTGCAGCTTGAGGATGACTGTGACATGTGTGAACGTTACAACTTACAACCACCATCAAATTTTGGATTTATTTCGATGAGGGATGTCTACATTGCAGAAAAACGTCAGACATAAAATTGATTTTATATATTTACTTTATATATTGTAAATTATATTAAAAAAGTAATTCCTACCATTAATTTGAATGAACACAATATTAGCATAGATTCTAAAAAAATTATGGAGCCTTGCCTTTGATTAAATATTAAAAATCTAAATCCAATTGAGAATGAGTTAATTCATGACCAAGATCATACGTTCAATTCATATTGCTGGCATAAAGAATTTGTTGAAAGACGATTTGTCTTACATTGATGAGTTCTGATTGAACAATCAACCTAAACTTTTTAATTATAAAAGAAAATTACATTAAGTGGGTGAGTTCGTGACAACGTACTAAACATGAAACCGTATCTATCTTAAGCATTATGTAGTTTATACATTTGATTTGAGGTTGAGACACTATGTTATGCTTAAAACAGTAACAACTACAAAAATTATGAAATAAGAGATTTCAAAACAAGAAAATTGAGGGGAAAATAATTTGAAATATTACAGTTGTATAATTGAAGATATATAATCTTATAATTAGAGACATTTTTTTCTTCTTTCATTTTCTCCCTGTTGTTTTGAAGACAATTAATTAATTTTATAGGATGGAGGAATGGGACTAGCGAGTATTTTTTGTTGGTTGTGGGGCGTGAGCAAGTTGTCACGGGGCTATTACTCTCTCCTCCAAAAGACGTCTCATGAGGGCGTGCAGCGCGCCCGCTTATATAGCTCAGCACCCTCCCGAGCCTCTCCGATGTGGGACTTTAACATTCTCTCCTAGTCAATCCGCGAGCTACCTCGTCGCGGGGCCCACCAGCAACCTCGCCGGCTTCCGGAGGGTCCACCAGAGACCGAAGGTTCAGGGCTGGCTCTGATACTACTTATCATGGGGTCATTACTGTCCCCTTAAAAGACGTCTCATAAGGGTGTGTAACGCGCCCGTTTATATAATGTTTTTTTTGTTGGTTGTGGGGCGTGAGCAAGTGCAGGAGAGTCATGGAGGGTAAAGAGGTAGGGCATGGATGTGAATGGGTTGTTGGTAGTTGTGGGTTGTTAAATGCGATATCTCATCAACGTCTTAGCATTGGACCACGTGCAGCATACGTTTCGTATATTTATTAACCGCGCTGCAGGTGATTGTGAGTTGTGACCCAATACGTGTCCAACGTCATCATTATCAGTCATTCCACCCACAGCTCAACTAGCGACAGACATCTTCAGGAAATATCAATCTTATTTATTTATAAATTATTTCTAAAATATTGGATAAAGATAAAAATATTTTAAATCATATCAACTCTAATTTAAAATTTAAACATTTTAATATTATCTTTATTTAATATAAAATATAACATATACAAGTATAGTCAGCACATATAAATAAAGGATTAAATTATACACTAATGTGAACAATTTAACGAATAATTTATAAATAGGATTAAATAAAATTTTTTTCTGTCCCATAAACTTTCATTAGTTGATAGAAGTGTTTTTTTTAAATGCTTCCTTCCAAACAACTACTAAGTTACTTTTTAAAAAGGAGAGAATTATCCAAAGGTACCAAATAAGGAAATGTATTACAAAATGGCCCAAGAGGTTGTAAATGATAACTGCTTTACTTGTAAATTGTGCTTCTCAACTTGTCATTAACAACTTCTTGAGACCATTTTGTAACACATTTTCTTACTTAGAACTCTTGATAATTCTCCCTGAAAAAAATTGCTTGACTGAAAACCTTTTGGAAAACACTTTGATTCTTATATGTCAGTTCTACCTTTGAAATGTACTTATTTGTGACTATTTATGTTTTTTTTCTCTTTCTTTCAAAACCTCAATTTATTGGTAGGGTTGGAAAATTTCTTCATTTTAAGATGAACTTAATAAATTAATTGTCCTTTATTAATTATAATGAATTAGTTAAAATAATTTATATTATATATAAGAGTACAAGTTTTAAATTTGTAAAAGGACTTAGCCCAAAGAAAATTTGTAAAAGGGTATTGTGATTTTTATAAGCTTTGATTTGGGTTTATGTAAGTATTTAATTTTTCTTAATTTTAACTCATTCTTAGTTGAAGTTTATAAATAAGGGTATTGTGATTTTTATAAGCTTTGATTCTTGTACTTACATTTTCTAAATAAGGGTGTTTTTAGAAAACAAGATAACCTATTTGTCTGTGCAATTCAATTAGTTGAAGTCTATAAATAGGATATATTAGTATCAAAATTTATTCTCTCTTCCAAATATATACTCCTTTTGTCAATGTAGTCAGTATTAGTATTAGATACTTACTAATTTATAGAGAATTTAGAAAACAAATTCAAATGGGTTCAACACTATGAAATATTTTCAGTATTATTCAATATCTTAAATGTTAATGTAAAAATTTACCCTTAAAGTATATCTTCCAAAGCAATGTTACCCTTTATCATTAAAAATATTAACAGTCAACGTTAATTTTTAACGATCAATATTAGATTTTTAACAGAAGAGAGCAACAGTGATATATTTTAAAACTTCCGAGGAAACATTACTCCTAAAAAACTTTCAAAGCAACATTGCTTCAAAAGGAAAACTTTCGAGAAAAATTTACACCTTAACCAAGGTCTTAAACAGATTTGAGATTCATCCACCATTTTTATGTACTTTTAGCAACATTCGATATTCTAAAGTGTCTTCGGTGCAATTTTACCCCTTGAGTATTTTCGCTAAAGCATTAGTGCCATAAACTTAAAATACTAAGTGTAGGAAAAAAATACTTAAAGGTACTGGATGAATAAAAAAGTATTGAAAATTAATTTAAGGTGCTAGATGAATAACAAATCAACTTATAATATTGAGTGTTAGTGAAAAAATGTTGAATATAACTTAATTAATTGTGTTATTTATAAAAGTATGTGTCTATTTTGTTAAACTATTCTTTGATAGTTTGCATTGATATTATTATCTCAAATTTTTAATATAAGATCCAGTTGAATTTTTTTGGAGATGATATATATATATTCTGAAATACCTATATGCATCATTAGATTATATATATAAATTTATAAGTCAAGCAAATAAATCTAAAAATGAATATTAACATCTAAAAAAAACATCTAAAAAAGCAACTAAAACTTATATTAAGGATTAAAAGTAGTAATATTCAATGCACACCATTAAAAAAATACTTTTGGGGTGTGCAATTAATTAGGAGAGTTTAGGAAACAAAATAACTCGCTCCAATCTTATATATGTATAGAAGTTAATTATAAGATTTATTTTGGTCTAAAAATAAGATACAATTGGCTTTATTTCCAAATTTATAATTTTTTCAAGTTAAACCATCTCAATTGATTGCATATATTAATAGATTTTCTATCAAAAGGAAGGTTGAATGAAAATGATTGAACAGATATTTTAGAAAAATCAATACACACTTTTACCGAAAATTAGTTTAACTAATTTTATTAATATTTATAAATCAGTGATCTACCTTTTTTATATTAAGGATAAGATGAAATATAATTTATAAGATAAAGTAAGGTGTTATATTTATTATAAAAGCAAACCCTTCTACCTTTTATTACATTTGAAACTAGAGTAGTATCCTTTACATTTACATGAGTAGCAAACCCTTTTACCTTTTATTACATATGAAACTAGAGTAGCATCCTTTACATTTACATGAGTAGCAAAACCTTTCTTTTTCTTTTTTGAGAAAAGGCAAGATATTGCCCTTAGGAAACATCATTCAAATGTTTTAGGATGGTGTCAATGTGGTTGCACAGAAGAAGAAGCTATTGAGCACTTATTCCTCCACTGCTATGTTAAATCACTGTGGTTTAGATTTTTAATTATCTATTAGATTGTCTGATTTTAGTTTCAATCGTTTTGTTTCTTGGTTAAAGATAACCATTACTCAATTATATCAAGATGTGCATGTGTTGTTGTTACATGGAATTATCATTTTGTTGAATGCAATTTGGAGAAATAGAAACATTTTGATTTTAATATGAGTAGCAAACCCTTCCACACATTCGATATAAATATATTATTAAAGGAAAACATTAAATTTTGTTTTCCAAAAATTTTATCATTAAAATAAATCACATTCCAAAATTCTATGAGTATTATCTTTTTTATGTAATTATTTCATTTGCTCATATTGGAATATTGTTGAAGAGATAGCACTTGAATTTTTTTTTTTTTGCATTTCCGTATATAAACGTTGGTTTCTTTCGGAACCAATGATTATTCATGAATATTTTTTTCTTGAAGTGTAAAACTTCCTTCACTCTTGCCGCATGGGCGGATCTAAGTGTAACTCAGAGGCTTTTAAACTTCTGCTACTCACTCTGTTCTTAAATTCAAGGCATGTCAACAAAAAAAAAAAAATTCTAATTAGTTGGTCCAAAATGTAGCCAGAGTTACGTGGCATTAACAATTTTTGTCGTTACATTGTTGTTTCTTTTCCGGCTTGTTAAGGATTCTATTCATTTCATCTGCCTTTTCCGATGCGAACGTGGTATAGAAAAATATAAGCATGGTAAATATCTGCTGTGATGTGAGAAAGAAATCTAACGCGTCCTTAACTTGTAAAGAGAGTGTATTTGAAGTGGGGGCGCTGTGAGCAGGTGCAGGAGGGTTATGGAGGGTACAGAGGTAGGGCATGGATGTGATTAAGTTGTTGTAGTTGTCGGCTGTTAAATGCGATGTGTCATCAACGTCTTAGCATTTGACCACTGCAGCATACGTGTCCTATATTTGTTAACCGTGCTGCAGGTGATCGTGACCCAATACGTGCCCAACGTCATAATCCCAACGTCATCATTATCCGTTATTCCTCCCAAAGCTAGGGATGGGAATACATCACACCCCTATTAGGTGGCCTACAGCCTGATCTGTTTAGAGTCTAGTTTGGCTTGACTTGTTTATTAAAAAGGTCAAGTTAAGATCAATTTAAAGGCCTAATTGTATAAATAGGCTAGACCTATTTTTTAAAGTCTGACATGTAAGCCTTTAAACTGACCTGTTTATATATAAAATAAATATAATTATTTTTATATGATGCAAATAACACTTTTTATATTTTTTAATCCAAATTTTTATATTAAATACTTACATCCAATAAATATAGTAGACTTAAAGCCTACCTTAGGCATTTTAAAGGTGCACAATAGTAGGCTTAACGCTTACTTTGAGGCCTTTTTAGAGGTCTACATTATATGTAGACCTCTAAAAAGGCTTCAGGCTACCAGGCCTTTTGAAGGCTCAGGCCTGAAACTAAAAAAAAGCCTACATTCAGGTTCAGGCCCATGCTCAGGTTCAATGTTTTCATTACAGGCTTAGGCCTATTTAATCAAAGCTTAACATAGCCTAGCCTATTTCCATCCCTACCCACAGCTCAACTCG
>JANTPZ010015501.1:0-30504 GCA_025593235.1 Vachellia pachyceras | reverse complement strand
CATTTCTTTTAGCAAATTCAATAAACTCTTCCACACCATTCTCATATTCATCACTAGTTCTTAACGCATTCATCCAAGTACGATCCATTTATTAAACCCTAAGCCATTGTAAACAACATTCAAATTTAAAAAGACAAATCATAAAATTGAGGAATTGTGATGAGAGAATAGATTATTATTTATTGTACCTATTTTATCATCTATTTTTACATTGCATGATATACAAGAAAAGATTTCACCTAGCATATGGGAAAATGATGTCTACATCGTGTAAAATGGAGAAAATAACAAGCATCACTATTCGCATTTCATAATTTAAGTTTATGTGAATTAAAAAATAATATTTTCAATTAGCAAAGCTGCCTATTAATAAATGACCCTTGTTATATAAAGCACTTGACTTTATAACACAATGATATTGGTTTATCTTTATCAGCTCCACATTACAACGACAGACATGCAGAAAAAAAGAGGAAAAAATATGCGAGTGATGACTTACAGCTACAAGGACGAGACGGAGGTGCGACGGACTGAGCAGTGATGAGGCGCGCGGACTGAGAAGAGAGCGGATTGAGCGAACGAGGTGAGGTGAGCAAACGAGGCGAGTGGTGACAAACGGTGAATGGCGACGACTGAGCGAACGGCGCGACGGTTTGAACGACAGCGCGACGGAAAGGGAGCAGCAATGACAAGGAAGAAGGAGCAGCAGCGATGATTAAGCGATAGGGAGCAGCGAGCGGGAAACTGAAAGGAGAGGGATCAGTGAGCGGGAGAAATGATATATTAATAAAGGGCGCCAATATAAAGGTAAGGCGCCGAAGGGCACCCTTATGGGACCTTTTCCATATAAAGGGTGCCATAGGGTGACATCTTTTCCATAGAAAGAATTAGGGCGCCGGCGCCCTTTTCCATAGAAAGGGCGCCATAGGGGGCCTTATGGTGCCCTATTTACTAAATAGGGCACCTAAAGTGGCGCCCTTCAGCACCCTATCCTCGTATAGGGCGCCTAAATGTCCCTAAATTTTTCTTTTAATTTCAAAACTCCCACCACCGTCATTTTTTACTGATTTTTTAGAAAAAGGACGCGAATTTCAGTGGTAAAAAGTATACTCTGTAGTAGTGTGTATTATTTATATATCATCATGAATAATATGAATTACTGTTTGTTATTGTTGTTATTTTTTTTAACTTCATGCCAAAAAGGGGAGAGATATGGAAAGATTGATCTGAGAATAAAAAATAATTTGTTAGACTAACACTTATTAATCCCCATATGGAAAATTTATAGAGTTTGAGAGGATAATTAAATAAAGAATATAATTTTCTTTAAATAAACTATTTAAAATTGTGTTTTTATATCATAATAACTAGCATCTCTACGAAGTTGTAAGTTATGAATATATATTAAGTAATTTGAATGAAATATTTAATTAGTATAAATATATTGAAGAGATTTGTAATTTTTTTATATATATGAAACTTACTAGAATTATAAAGATGCAGAATTATTTTTCTTGGATCGTGAGTAACAGGTATTTAAAAGAAATATTAAAATATTCGTTTCATATTCTCACTGTGTATGCATTTTCTTAATATTATAATATGATGATAAAGCTGAAAGGTAGATGATAACATATAAAGCCAAGAAATCATTGGATGAACAGTTAAAATATACACTCACAAATTTAGTAATCAAAGCTAGAGCTAGCTGATCACTTTAATTTTGTCCTTCCTGAAGATTTTACATATATATATATATTTATATATATAAATGTATAAATGTATGTATGTGTTATATGTGTATGGCTGTGCATCGAACCCTTGCTTCTTTGACTTTGTGCAGCTACAGTTAGTCTAATAACTCTAATCATGTCTAATAAAGCAAGGAATATTATATATATCCCCATATCTTTAAACAAACCGCCAATTAATTAGTGGTATTTAATTAATTATATCATAATTAAAGTGATTTCTAGACCATCTCATCGGAGGAGTTTGAGGTGTATCATTATCTACTACTAATATTATTTAAACAAGAGTTTTAATTGAACCAACCACCATTTGCATGACAGAGAGATACATAAATTTTATTAATTAATTATTTATATTTAATCCTCAATCAATCAATCAATTTATTTATTAATTATTTTCACTTATCTAATCTGACTTTTCTTTTCTTTCTCTCCCCCTCTCTCTCTCACATAATCTTTTATATATATATATATATATATATTCTCTGTATTGACCCTCTGGTTTTTTTAATAGATGCATCACATTATCAACTTTATATAAAAGGAAGAGAAGCTCAAACCACCTCTTGGTACAACAATACCACCTTGTTCAAAAACTCCACCCCCCCCCTCTCAGATGGAAAAGCGAAGTGTTTTGTGTGATGTTTCTTCAACATGGGAAGGTCCAGAGAATGAACATTCCATGGAGAAGAGGCTGAAGCTATTTGGCTTTGAGTTGAATCCATTTAGCCACAACAACAAAACCAGCTCTTCATCAAATGAATTACTAAAAGACGAAAGTGTGAATTCTTCAAACTCAGTACTTTCTTCTTCTTCAGATGCATCAGAAAGTAGAGGAGACAGATCTGCGCCATCAGATCAAGTAAGGAAGACGATCATGGTCACAGAATCTTCTTCAACAGATCAAAACCCTAATAATGATAATAATAACAATAATTCTTCAGACGAGCAGATGAAGTTCAAGTGCCAATACTGTTTGAAGGAGTTTGCAAACTCACAGGCTTTAGGAGGCCATCAAAATGCTCATAAGAAAGAGAGAATGAAGAAGAAGAGGCTTCAGCTTCAAGCCAGAAAGGCTAGTCTCAACTTCTACCTCCAACAACAACCATCCTCTCAAACCAGTAATTATTATCAGTATTATGGATTTGGTTCTGATAATAATAATTCTAATTCTTCTTATTGGTTCTGTGATCCTTCTTCCTATAACAACTCATCAGCTGAGTTGTTCAATCTTCATGAAGGATCTCAGATCAGCTTCAGATCATCGGATCCTTATCCTCGTCCTCGTCGTCTTCATCAAGAGTCGTCTTCTTGTGTGTTTGATTTCTCTGTTACGGATCATAATAATATTTCTTGCAGGCCTTTCATGTTGGAGACTCCAACCCAGAAAGCGAAGAATCATTCTCAGAAAGCTTTGGATCTTCAACTAGGCCTAACCTTGGAGTCCAATATACAGGAATCTACTTAGAAGGATTACGATTATACTTAATAGGTTAGGAAATTAATTTAAGTATATGTTAGTAGGAGGTTTATAAGTTTTAAATTTCCATGTATTTGTTGAAGGATGATTTATAAGACGAGGATCACTATTCTTTACACCTACATATGGGAAAACCATTCTTGTGGTGCCTATAGTTTTATTTGATTTTTTTCTCCTTATATATTAAATCCTTTAATAATTTTACTTTATTTTAGTACATTTAGATTCTATGCAGAGGATAACAATACTAACAGAGCAAATTTTTAGGGATAGATAATCGTAAAAGAGTAAATTAAAATATTTAATAAGAACAAAATACAATCGGTACGAAGTTAAAAATTGACGGAAAATACATCAATGGTTTTTCCTTTACATAAAGCCCAGTACAGTAAGGTGTTTTGACCTTTAATTTGACCATGAATATGTGTTTACAATTAATAATTCTTATATATTATTGTTATTAATTTATAGTTTTTTTCCAACAATTTATAGTCTATTAGTAACAGCCACTGTTCACATTAGTTAGTTAGTTAATTAATTATAAGATAAATGGACACGAACCAGAAAAGCTTTTTTTATTTCTTTTTAGAGGATGAAAAGGATTTTTGTCACTGGTGATGATAAAGTTAGGATTTTGCTGTTTCTATTTCTATATATTTATGCTTCAATATATGCATATAGCTTCCGGACTTTATGAGAAATAATGTTTGCCCTCGGCTAATGTAATTGGGTAAATGTACCTATATTAGAAATTATTGTAGAAACTCCCATGTTTAATCAATTTGATAATATCCTGATCAAAGTTTGACTAAAGACATAGTTAATATTACAATACATAACAGAAAGTTAATTAAGCAATATCAATTTATATTTTTAAAAAGCCTTAATATTCACAATCATAAACAGTACATCTCATTCATAATATTTTTTAATAAAATTAGGAAAAAAACCAATTGACATAATTAAATACAGTAATAAATCTTAATTTTTTCGTAAAGAAAGAGATAAAGTTGCAAAAACTCTTTAATTTAACATTAAATCCTAATTGATGTTTTTTATATGACTGTATGACATAATCATATTCAAACATTATTAGTTCCAGCGAGGGATAGTGCTTCTTCTAAATGTGTTTTTTTTTGTATTTACACAAATTTAAATATGAAATTCCATAATCATCTTCCACTAGAACTAGTTGGTAACACTTATTCTTAGTTAACTCACACATAATTAGTGAAGAGTATTTTTGAAACAAGGTTAATAATGAATCACTATTTTATTTAAGAGATTTTATATTTTGGAACATAAAAAACAAAAAAATCAATGGCCAGTATTTTTGAAACAAGGTTAATAAATGAATCACTATTTTATTTAAGAGATTTTATATTTTGGAACATAAAAAACAAAAAACAAAAATCAATGGCCACCCTTGAGTCATCATACCATCATCTTAATCAAACCAAACATAAATTTTTCTATCAAACTATTTTCTATTATATTGCATATTAAACATCTGAGTAGGAAAAAAATTCTTCTCCGTTTCATTCCATTACAATCAATTCTTTAATCCAACCAGATGCTTATATGATTGAAATTTTTTGATCTTCCATTTGTATGAATACTTTAATAAGGCTTAAGCATAGGCATCCAAAGTCTAAACCTAGCCCATACATCAACCCAATATGTTTTAAAACCATGCATTATTTGTGTCATTCATTAGTTTAACTTGCTAAAGCAAACAACTTCTTGTATATCATATCTAGCTCAACTTATTAGCATTTTCTAAATAAAATTTTTATCATATCTGTCCTTTCCCTATGCTCCTAAAGAATAGGTTTTTGTTTTGACTAGCCAATTAAAGTCTGATTCCAAGCATATGGACTATATTTCACAATATGTGGGGAAAATCAATGAAACGTTGGTTTGAAAAGTACAATGATTCTGGATTATTTGAGATGAATTCAATAAGATGACATAATAGACCAATGATCCAAAGGCTTAATTTGCAACTAAAATCAACCCGATTCACCCATAATCAACCTAGTCAAACTGACGGATTAGAAAAGTCAAATGAGTTGGATTCAAATAATTTTTTCCTTTACTAAACTTCTACCAACGTGGTTTTCAATTGAAAAAAAAAATAGCATTATATCATATTTATATTTTAATAGCTCTATTTTATTAGATTATGGGTGATTAGTGTCTTAAATGTTCCATTTACTCGTGGATTAATGCCGTCTTTCATTTAATGATTACTTTTTTATGATTATGTGTGAATATTTTATAAATTTTAATTAAATTATACTATTTTAATTACGACTGTTAAACCCTAGTTCTCCTACTTATCCTTGAACAAGTTCAGCGATTATCATGGCTTTTAGTAGCTTGAAATTAACAAAGACAAAATCAAGCCATTTGATGATGGAATTAACAATGACTGCATGAAATCAACATTTTATTTCATGTACAATCAAATTGGCTTGAATTAGAAATAGTATATTTAAATACATGCTAATTTTTTTTAGAAAAACCCACAAAAGTACCACTTCAATTCTAGGATTCCAAAAAGATCATTCTAATAAATAAAAGAGACACATTGGTCGGACTATAGAGATATAAAATTTTAATATTTCGTGAAACAACAAAATTGCCCCTGGAAATTTTAGTTTTAAACTTAAAAAATTTCATTATTTAAACATTTCCTAGACTTGTAATGACATTAACAACATTTTCAGCTATTTTCACAACTTTTGGTAATTTCATTTACAATTATTTTTAATCACTTCAAAACTTAGGAGAACTCAATCATGGGGTCATTATTTAAGCTATTTCCTACATTTACAGTAATATTAACAACACTTCCAATCATTTTCATAACTTTGGTAATACCATTTACAACTTTTTATCACTTTAAACCCACTTTTAAATGACGAATGAACGTTACGAATCCACTTTTACTCAATGTTTTATTGCAGTGACCCTAGTCTACATATTATCCAACTGTGAAAGAGGAAAGCAAAGAGTAAATTTGATTACAAAGAATTCGATCTTTGAATCTTAAACAAATGATGACAAACTAGCAATATGCTCAAGCTTTAATTAATTTGCCACTGTACAGAGTTGGATAACCATAACCTTGAAAGCAATGAGCAAATTCCATTTAAATAATGACCCGAATGAATTCCTTCTATTGAAGTGATTAGAACCAACTAACTGCAAATATATGGAGGTGTTGTCAATATCGTTATAAATATAAAAAAATCTTAAATAATAGTCCTTTTTTTAGAAAAATTTGAATGATAGCTTCATCTTTTAATTTGACCAATTATTAAAATTCTATATTCTCATTGTCTAATCATTCTGGTCTCTTGATTATTAGAGTGACATTTTTAAATTTTCAGAGTTACGATTGTATTTTTGTGGGATTTCCCCCTAATTTTTCACATATGACTAACATTTTGTGTGTCAAGTAGTCAAAGTTATAATAAAAATGAGATACCACTGTGAATCCTTATTATGAGTCATTTGTAGGAGGAATTTTTTGTCATAACTATAGGCCATGTAGGTATTTAACCATCAATTTTCAATTTTACCTATTTAAATTATTAATTGTAGGGTGTGAATGTAGAGAGAGAGGGGGGAATAGTGAGAGAAAATGTGCAGCATATATTTTTTTAAAAAACCCATTCTTTAATAAAGGTAAATTAATGTATTATTTTTTTGGGAGAAGTACCCAGAGATCCCAAGTAAGGGAATGTGTTACAAAATAGTCCCAAGAGATTATTAATAACAAGTCGAGAAGCACAATTTACAAGTGAAAAAGTTACCATTTACAACTTCTTATGATCATTTTGTAACGCATTTTCTTATTTGGAACCTCCAGGTAATTCTTAATATTTTTTTAATGTGAGAATGCGTTGCTTACCAATTCTGACTTGACTTTTATAGTAAAAGGGGTACAGAGCTACCCACTATAATTGAATGTGATTTAATTTAATATTGACTTGATGAGAAAATTGTACCACATATCACTTTTAGTACTATTTAGTCAGTCGCGTATTTAATGATATTACTAATTTAAATAAACTTTTATATGGTCCAACAAAGATGAAAATCAGATGATCTTCCCGTTTTTTATTAAAAAAATATTAGCCGCCACGGCCACATGGAATGGTTTTCCTCTTCTTTTTGTTCTTTTAAAACATTGAGAAGAATAATTAATGATGGACTGAAGAAATTAATTATTTACGCATTAAATAGTAATGGAAGATGGAGATTGGTAGACAGGAAAGTCATCAATTGGTATATGACATTATTGAAGTGATTTAACTTCCTGGTTCAAGATTTCACCTCTTTTAATAAAGGATTTTCATTTTATTTTATATTAGTGTGGCTTTGAATTTGAGTATTTGATTATAGAATTAATAAAGTGCATTTGAAAAAAATATTTTAACATTTATAAAATAAATTTATAAAGAAAATTATCTTGATTTGTAAAAAAATACTATTGAATGCACTTTTAGTATTTTTTAAATATTTTCCCAAACATCCTTCACAAGTTTCTATTCATAATGTGTACTCAAAGACGTATAAAATTTAATATAATAACTTTATCCATGTGTGGTACATTTTTTAAGAAGCTATATTAATTGGTATTTGTATTGAAATTTGACTTTGGAAGCAACCTTTGTTTTTTTTAATTGTGAAAAGAAGCGATATGTGTATTTAATATAATAGTTTTCTTAGAGACTTGTCAATTTTTTGAAATAACCACCCTGGCAAAGCATCTACTTGTTTTCCTTTTCTTCTTTTATGGCTTAATTAATGCATACATCACCAAAACAGAATTTAACTATTTTATTTTCAAGATCTTTAAGAGAGAAATATAATACCCAAAGAATATTACTTTCTCGATGATAAAGGTTTAGTTGGCGGCTATTTTATAATTTCAAATATTCAAAAGAATTTTTCTATATAGCTTTAAGTTTGTCAATAAAATATATTTTGCCAATTTATTTATACTTTTTTCAGGTTTGAATAGATTACGAAGAAACGATTATAATTAATTAAGCTGGACTGCAATTTCATCAAATTAAAGCAATATCTCCTTGCTCCACACCACATTGATACATTAGAAAAGTCAAGATCATTGATTTAAAGAAAAACAATATTAAGATTATGAAAAATTGTTCTTTCAACTACTTTAGATTTGAATAATTTACCAGTTTTCCCTTACACTTTGTTGTAGAAGATTAATATCACTTCAAGACTTGTAAGACCTTAAGTAAGCTCATAAATAAATGAAAAGTATCAGCCAAACTCACTGAAAGGCTAAATTCTAACGATGGCGCAAAGATTGAAATCGGGTGTCACAAAAAAAAAATTTGAAATCGGTTTTATATGAAAACTGAAAGTAGACATGAACTCCAATTTTTATGCTTGAAATTCACATTTTGACATAACGATGGCGCAAAGATTGAAATCGGTTTTATGCTTAAAATCCATTTTGAAAGGAAACCATATATTAACACAAGCCGAGATAAATATGTTTAAGAATTTGTTAGAAGAATGATTTCATCAAACTAAAATAAATATATCAGAAAAATTTTATTTCGATTTGCACAAGCATAATTTGCATCGTGACTGCCAAACAAGTGCACAGTTGTGTGTTGCCTTCTAATAAATAGACATACTCCTTCATGCCGACAAGGTACTCTTGTGGTCCTACTTATGTAAATAGAGAGAGAAGTAATTTTTCTGTCCTACTTATAATTCATCTCATTAAAATTTTCAAATGTACAACTTTATCCGTCATTTATTATTATGTTGAATTTGTTCTCATACATATGGTATAATATATATCATATAGGGATAAAATTTGAAATTTGTCAAATTTTAAGGTAAAGTTAATGAATTTTAAAATTTTCTTTAATCTTTGTAAAATATGTTGGAAGTAACTTATAAAAAAGATTAGAAGAGTAGGTCTAAAAAAAATTTTGGGGTCATAACATAAGTCGCTTTTAAGGCAATTAACGTTTATTTGTTAATTTTATCCATAAAACAAATGCTTAAATGCTACTCCTTATATTTTCTATCTCCTTTAAAATATGGGTAAATTTAAAATTTTATTTAATTTAAGACTAATTTGATGTGACAAATAACTAATTTTTATTACCTTCATTAATTTAGATGAACTATTATGAGGTGTTTATAATAAGGACAGTATTATAGACCCAAATAGGTATCACTATAAATTCCTGTATGGGCTTTTTTATTTTCTGGTCCAAGTGTCACTTCCTATATCATCTTGGGCTTTTCTCTACTCTTTTAGAGTCTTGTATAAATGTACGTGTTGGGATAGTATCGGATCAAATCTATCCATTGTAATATGTGACACTTATTTTATTTAATAAATAATCTAAACCAGCGTATTTAGATCTAGTGGTAAAATAGCTAGGGTAAAATCATTTTCAGTGAAAGGATAGTTATGTTATAACTGACAAGCAAGAATACTACTTTTCTTTTATTTCACGTATTTATTTCATATTATATTTTTGATAATTAAGCACTAAATTTAGCTTTTTAATATCCTTAAAAAAGATCAATTGGCTCATATATTAAAGATTAATAGTAGTATATAGTAACTTGTTTTAATTATCTCATATTTGTTTCTTTCTACCTAGTATCTTGGTACTCTAGGCTTCTAAAGGAAGCAATTCTGGAAATTATTGATGCAAAATTCTCAATTTCTATGCTAAGAAATCATATACCCAATAATAAAATTTATTTTTTTATGCATCCAATAAGAACCTTTATTGATACCTAAATCTTCTTTAATTTTAGAAGAAGGTTCTTGTAACTCTTTCATTATCTTTCTCAATAAAATTCCTGTGAAGCCATTAATATGTGTCGTCACCCTCCTTCCTTCTCCACGGATTTGCTGTCAGCCTATCACTCTCACGTCTCAGATGGTGCCGTCGCCCTCCTTCCTCCTCCTCGCCACTTGCATCACTGTTGTCGTCGAGAGAGAATGAAGGAAAGAAAGCGGGCGAGTCGAAGAGGAGAAAGTGTGGTTATAGCAATGGAGTTATGGAGTTAACAGCCTGACACAGAGACAGAGGATAAGTAAACGACACTCAAGCTCTTTGATGCAATTTTTTTAACAACAAAAAAATTTGTTAATCTCTCTAACAAATCCATTCCATTTGAGTTCTAAATGAATTCTTAATGCAGACTAAACCAAACAAATTTCTCTAATCAAAACATTTTAGCCGAACCCCGAATAGGAAAAATAAAGATACTTTGTGCTAGCTTGGGAATAAGTTGAGAGAACGGATTCTGAAATAAGTATGTAATAGAAGTTTTATCTCGATTTACATATCAATGAAATGCACTCCCAAACAAGCACTAGTGTCGTTTTCTCCTCTCATACACAACTACACGACATTTAATGATTCAATACAAGTCACCTCATGTCATTTGCTGTCTGGTGACCCACATACTTTATTCATTCTGGAATTCAAAGTACAAAAACAGTCGAGTCGTTTGAGAAAAAAAATTATTTTAGCCAAACCCCACATAGGAAAATAAAGGTTCTCTGTCCTAGTTTAAAAATTCGTTGGGAGAATGATTTACGGATTCTGAGATAAATATGTGAGAGGAGTTTCATTTCGGTTAACGTGGTAATAAATTCTAGATCCTCCAAAATGCATTCCCAAAAAAGCACTAATGTCGTTTTCTCCTCTCACACACAACTACACAACACTTAATTGTTTAATACAAGTCACCTCATGTCATTTGCCGTCTGGTGACCCACATACTTCATTCATTCTAGAATTGAAAGTACAGAAACAATTGAGTTATTATGCAATTCTCAGAAATAGTTGGAAAAGTGATTTTAGCCAAACCCCATATAGGAAAATAAAGTTGCATTGTGCTAGATTGCGAATCCATTGGGAGAATGATTTACGGATTCTGATATAAGTATGTGAGAGGAGTTTCATCTCTGTTTACGTGGTACTGCATTCCATATCCTCCAAAATGCATTTCCAAACCAGCACTAATGTCGTTTTCTCCTCTCACGCACAAGTACACAACACTTAATGGTTCAATACAAGTCACCTCACGTCATTTGCCGTCTGGTGACCCACATACTTTATTCATTCTAGAATTCAAAGTTCAAAAATAGTTGAGTCGTTTGAAGAAAAAAGTGATTTTAGCCAAACCCCACGTAGGAAAATAAAGTTGCTTTGTGCTAGTTTGAGAATTCGTTGAGAGAATGATTTACGGATTTTGAGATAAGTATGTAAGAGAATTTTATCTCGATTTACGTGGTTATGCATTCCAAATCCTTCAAAATGCATTCCCAAAAAAGCACTAATGTCATTTTCTCCTCTCACACACAACTACACAACATTTAATGGTTCAGTACAAGTCACCTAATGTCATTTGCCGTCTGGTGACCCACATACTTTATTCATTCTGGAATTGAAAGTACAAAAACAATTGAGTCATTATGCAAGTTTGAGAAATAGTTGGAAAAGTGATTTTAGCCAAACCCCACGTAGGAAAATAAAGTTTCTTTGTGCTAAATTGAGAATCCATTGGAAGAATAATTTACGGATTCTGAGATAAATATGTGAGAGGAGTTTCATCTCTCTTTACGTGGTAATGCATTCCAGATCCTTCAAAATGCATTTCCAGACAAGCACTAATGTCGTTTTCTCCTCTCAAGCACAAGTACACAACTTTTAATGGTTCAATACAAGTCACCTCATGTCTTTTTCTTTCTGGTGACCCATATACTTTATTCATTCTGGAATAGAAAGCACAAAAATAGTTGAGTCATTATGCATGTGTGAGAATATGTTGGAAAAATGATTTTACGCAAACTGAGGTAAGTATGTGAGAGAAATTTTATCTCGATTTATGTGTAATATTGTTTTAACGTGCTTCCTAAACAAGCACATTGTAAAAATTCTTCAACTCTTGAGAAGGACAACAAAGATATGGATCTTCTTTAATCTCAATTTTGAATGATATTGATGCCACTTCCACTTTTTCTCATTTAATTCCACCTGATGGTTCAATCCCTACCAACATGAATCAATTTAACTATGCCTTTATTATCAATGATTATTAATTTTAATGATTGAAGGATTGTAACTTATATAAAGATGAATATAAAGATAATTTTGATTATTGATCTGATCCATTATCCCTTAAACTACTATCTCAACTGGTTTAGTGTCCGATCCGGTTTTTTCATCCTCCAAGAAATCATATTTCAAGCTTATTCAGTGGTGACATATGGCAAGAGAGGTGGCTGCATGCAATGAGGTGGCGGCAACCGAACATCTCCAAAGCAATACAGCGGTATGTCCACAGCTTCCAACCTCTTGCATTCATACACACTGCATTATAAAAATACACATGTAGATTTGAACCAACAGAAAGAGTAATTATGTGGACACATGCATGTAAGTCAACACATTAATTACTGTGACTCATCATCTTAAAACACAAATTGAAGCACAAAGCACAACCTAGTCATTATTATAGTTTGCTAACTAGTATCTTCTGTAGCTGTTCGAATAATAGCATCATAGATTTGAATGGCAAGTAAATTGGAACTACGATGCCTTCCTCTCCTTTTGCATTCTTATGTGCAACAAATAAACTTGCTCCAATAAAGTCTCCAGCACCAGCCGTTGCTGGTCCACCATATATTGGCTTGCCTCAACCAAAATCTATATCCTGGAAACTAGCATGTGTCACATCTGAGACAAGCCAAGACCTTGAGGTCGCAGGAGTAGGCCTTCCTCTAATCACCATAAGATCTGCTACAGACTTTATGTACTCTTCTGTTGCCATAGCTTTTGATCTCTTGATTAGATCTAATGCATACGCGAATGAGCTTCCGTAGAGCTTGCCGGCGTTGGTGGCAACAGCCTAGAACACGAAGGCGTTGCCGTAATAACTCGGCGGCAGTAAAGGAGGATTCAACTTCCCTCTCACATTGTTATTGCACATTAGGTGGACCTCCTTGTGTGGTTCAAGCTGTAAAGCTAATGTGCGACAACGCCAAATGAAAGCTGTGAGGACTTCTAAGGTAAAGTTGTGACCAGGGAACAATTGATGAATTGCCTTTAACTGGTTTGGCCCAAAGAAGAAGGAATGGTGGACCATGTCTGTTTCGTCGTCATTAGGAACTTCATCGTACTCAAGATGGGTGCATGTAATATGAGGTGGGTCCCGTGCACTTAGCAGATCTTTGCACCAAACTGGTGGAACTGAAGGCTCATGAGCACCATTTGCAATAACAATGACACATGCTAAACCATTCCAGGACCATCACTCATGGTGTGGTTCAAGCGAAGAGCGAAAATGAAACCACCACACTTGAGACGTGTAACCTATTATTAAAGGGGGAAAAACTAAGCAACATTGATACATGTTGGAGGAATTGGTGTGAGGAGAGAAACATCTCTCAAATATCAAAATAGTTTTTAAACATCAAAATTATGGCTTTCTATGAGTCATTCAAACACTTCCGAATTCTCCCTAATCTATTTTGGCAGAAGTAGAAGTTATTTCTTTTTCTACCTTTTTAGAATATATTATTTAAAAATCATTTTTATCACTTTCTTTTACAAGTTATTTTTAAAAAGCTAATCCAAACCTATGTACACAAAAAGTACTAGCAAGGTGAAATAAATAACTAAACACCACCCTAAGTTCATAGTCCACTAGCAACTTGACTTGATTTAGAAGATATTAAAGAAATTAAATACATTACTTTAAAATTTTATATTCATCATTTTTCTAACAACTAATTTACTTAACTCATAAATTGATATATAATCTAATAATATGTGTAAATAAATTCTTTGAAAGAATGCATTTAATTAGTTTCCTTAATCTCCTCAAAAGAAATATTGGCTCATATACTAATCACTAGAGGTAATATATATATATATATATATATAAAAGTAGACCTGAATGAGCAATAGGGGACAGTCAATGATTCCTTCAAAGCCAGGAACACTATAAAGAAGCTCCTCTTGAAGAGCGTTACCAAAGTTGTGAAGAGAGACATTAGCATCAGCTTCAATGAAAATAACTCCTCCTTCATTACAATCAACCATAAGTTTCCGACCAGGTCCTTCCCGCAGTCTACCTGCAAATGGATAGTAAAAGACTAGGGTTTGAGAAAGTGCCCTTCTTATAACTTGAGCTGGGTCTTCGTTTCCTGCCACGGAAGGCTTGAGAGAGTAAAACTGTATTATTGGAACTTGAAATCTGAGAGCATCTTGGTCATCTATGTTTGAGAGTAGCTTAAGCTCGTGAGGAGTGGGCTTCGCCGGAGTTACGAGTTCCGGTTGGCTCCTCCTCACGGTTAACTCTAAATCTCGTGGCGAAAATGGTTTAGGCTTAGCCATAGTCACCAAAATAAGGAATTTATGTAAGTAATTAACAAAGGGAGGATAATGGGTTATCATGGTGGGAGCTAAAGTTTCGTAGCAATATATTTATAGTGGTAGCTGGTGAGACAACCCACACTACATAACTCGCCTTCAATTTATGGGTTTTATTGGGAGGCGTAAAAAATATTCTATAGTAGTCTTCCATTATATTCTCATTTTTCTACAAGGTTAGCTAAGATTAACTTGTAACTTATGAGATTGCGAGTTGAAATATAATCACTGACACGAGGATATTTTTACGAACGATCTACATGTACCATTATACACGCTGTTTAAATCTGTAACATAATGAGAGCTGAGAGCCCGCTCAACTATACATGTGTACCAAAAAAAATTATCGTTATCTTTTGCTTTTTTTTTTTGTCCAAAGCTTATTATTTTCTGTTACAGAGGCGATGTCACTTGTGGTACTAAACAAACACTACCTAAAAAAATATCACTTAGCGATGGATATGGTTATTTTCCGTCACTAAAATAAGGGTCGTTAATATTTTTCGTCGCGAAATGAAAATTTTCTGATGGAAAATAGCTATTTAGCGATGGATTGATATTTTTCTGATAATAAAAATAAGAGTATATTCAAACGCTTTCATTTCTTTCCCATTGTTCCCAACCCATTAATTGTCCGGTTGTAATAAAAATCCACTAGATTGTGATATAACAATCACAGGCCGTCCAATAAATTTTTGAAGTTGCATGTTGATATCTTATTGGCGTGAATTTGTTAATAACTATTTAATAAAAAATTTGTTATTGGCAAAACACAATGACAAGATGCAATTTTGGCAATGCAACCTTACCCGGTGGAATAAGGTTGATCATTGATATTGTGTATTTTTTAAGGTTATCAAACCTAAACCGATGATCAAATCGGACAAAGTAGTGGGTTAAGGGTTAAGGGTTAATGGGTCAGAATGGAGTCAACCTGATGTCAGATCAGTAAAGACTAAAAGATGGAAAAAAAATAAATCTCATCATACATTGACACAATCAAACTATCTAAAATTGACAATTCCAAAAATAAAGTAGTAAATTTTATTATTAACAAAATAACAATTATCAAATTAATCATATATTTATAACTTATTTATTATCTAATATTATTTACAATTTTAAAATATTTATCCTAACAAAATATCAAAATATATATATGGTAAGGGGACATTTTGTTTTCCCTTCTCACGTTTTTCCCTTCTAATCACCAAAATGTTCTCCTCTATGTATTATGTAAAGGGACAAGAACAATCAACATGCAACAAAATGACAGTATAGAAGAAGCTTAGATGGGAAATACCAGTTTGTATTCTTCTAGGCTATATATAGATTTATCCCTTGACTTAAATAATAATTGACTTTGCTGCCTTCAACTATCTTAGCACCCCCTATTTTTTTCTCGGATGTATATATGCGTTCCACTGATGAATAAAATCACGGATACATCAAGTTGCGGTTCATACTTCTTAGATTCTATGATTCATATGCCACTCTAATTCAACAACTTCAGTTTCATCCTAATAAAATTTTGTAAAAGACAAAGTGACCGAGTCAATCCACCAAACCGGCTGGGTTAACAGGTTTGACCCTAAACCGGGGTCAGAACACAAATTGGATCGGACTTGAGGTTGATTTGCTGCCTTCTCATTTGAACCGACCGGTTCGGATTTAATTACCTAGGTATTTTCACCGTTCCAATCTTTAAACCAAATGGAGCTACTAGTTTATAACAGATGATACAATGAAAAATTTGTAACGAAGCCTAAGTAAATATATAATAATACTTTGATAGCTAATTTGTACCCTCTGATTTTTAAACATAAGATTTTGTGTTTGCAATTTGTGAGACTCTTGTTTACTTAATATTATTTTATCTTGAATAATAAAAAGTTACACCCACACACCTAAAGACAATCCTTAGCCATCTTTTAAGTGTTGTTTGGTATATATGAGGAATTAAGAAGAAAAAGGGAAAATTTAGATGTGATCGGCACGGATTATGAGAGATCTCACACTCCGTAAGCTTTTGATTTGTAAACGTATGCCATTCGTTAAGATGTTAAATAACACAATGTAACATTTCTTTTCTCAAGATTATGTCATAAAAACATATTCTGCAATATCAACATATAATTAAAGTACAAGGACCTCACCTATAAACTACGCGAAACGCCTAACCTTTAATAATAGTGCATGCACGTAATTTTTTTATATACGCCAAACAGCAACTACTAAATAACCAACACCTTTCATAATAACAAGGAAGCTCTTCATTGATCAACCAAAGGTATAGGGGCAACTACGCTATCTGAGGCCAAAATAAATTTTCGGTGAATAACGTTCCATAAATATAATTGTTTAAATTTAAGAGCGTAATATAAATAATTCAACTACGATAAATATCTTAACAACAAACCTCAGTTTCTGCAGAGTATAAACAAGTCACATTTTAAATTGCATAATGATTCATTTTTTAGAGAATCTCGATTAAGTATCAAAATCATTCATTTTTCAAAATCATTCGTCTTAACAACAGAATGGAATATCAAGCATGGACACACAGTCCATGGGGGAAAGTAACCAACAGGCGCGGCTCGAGGCCTTGAATAACAGGCGTGAGTTGACACCCAGGAATAACAGGCGTGAGTCAATGCCCACGAATATCAAGTGAGCTCAAGATTAACCATGGTACACCAAGAACTAACAGAACTGCTGTTAGTTACCAGCGTTCTATATTTAGTCCTTTCAAAACATTTTCGAGCATGCATGTGATCAATTTCTAAACCGTTTTTGATAATAACACTATTTCAGAATAATTTGCAATAGGGATCCAAGCATGAAAAGTTTACAACAATATCTCAAAACTATTGCAAGCATAGAGTATATATCAATACCATTATCAAGCATGCATAAAGCATGAAAGTTTTATTTATTTTTGTCATTCCTATGCATGAATTAAAATTCTAGAAGTCTTTCTTTCAGCCTCCACTTTTAAATACTCAATTCAAACAAAATAGGAAATGAATGAATAATATTATCTTCAAACCTTTCTCTTCATAACATAAATGAGAATATCAAATAATTCCGATAATCCTTTATCAGTAGAACCATACTTAAAATATGGTAACAAATAATAAAATATAAAGATAGTAAAACGTGTTTTATAAAAACTATAATGGGACACTATTCACTCATCTTTAAGCTCTCAACGTATTACTCTTTTCTATCCTTCAGCCTCCAATTTATCTTTTTCTTCTCCTAAAAATAATAATAGTAATAACAATAATACAATACTCAATTAGCACCCATAATACTTCTAAATATATAACCAACTTCGAAAAATCATAACTTATTCTAGAAAATTCAAATTTCAGTGATCCAAAGCTCTACTCAAAGCTCTTTTCATCCTCTATGGGTAAAAATAAGTTCCAGCATCATATCTTAAACATTATTGCATTAGAACCAGTGAAAATGCCTTCTATTTATTTGAAAAAACGCATTCCTTCCAGCTTTCTACTTGAACTTTTAAAACTTCATAATTTTTCACACACACATCCAAATAATGTGTTTAGGACTTATTTTAAAGCTTGACATGAGTACTATTTGCTTATCAAATTTTAAAGCCCACAAAGACCACTTGACTAACTAAAATTCAGCTCAAAGTTAGCTGGTGAGAAAACTTCAAATAGAGCTTCAATATCAACAAAGTCCATATTCTTAACTATCAATCTTCACTGAATTAAAATGCAGTTCCATCTAACCCTTCTCAAGCAGTGGCAAAAATTATCCTTCAATCAGTTAATCCTCCAATTTAAACTCATAACGCTTATCACATCCCTAAACCTTTATTTCAAATATGAAATTTTAAATTTTCCAAACTATTACAGCTTGTGATTCTATCTCTTATCACATAACCATTTTATTTCATGTACAATCAAATTGGCTTGAATTAGCAATAGTATATTCAAATACATACTAATTTGTTAGAAAAACCAACAAAAGTACCACTTGAATTCTAAGATTCCAAAAAGATCACTCTAATAAATAAAAAAGAAACATTGGTTGGACAATAGAAATATGAAATTTTAATATTTGGTGAAACAACAAAACTGCCCCTGGGAATTTTAATTTCACTCTTAAAAATTTAATTTTTAAAAATGTTATTATTTAAATCGTCTCTTACACTTATAATGATATTGACAATGTTTTCAACTATTTTCACAACTTTGGTAATTTCATTTACAATTATTTTTAATCAATTCAAAACTTAGGAGAAGTCAATCATTATTTAAGACATTTCCTACATTTACAGTAACAATGACAACACTTCTAATCATTTTCATAACTTTGGTAACATCATTCACAACTTTTTATCACTTTAAAACCTAGGGGAAATTAAATTACTTCTATTCATTTAAGTGAGAAGTGGATTTTAGGAATCCACTTTTACTCAATGTTTTATTGTCAGTGACATTAGACTACATTATCCAACTGTGAAATAGGAAAGCAAAGAGCAAATTTGATTACAAAGAATTCGATATTTGAATCTTAAACAAATGGTGACAAACTAGCAAGATGCTAAATATAAAACAAAAACCCTTAAATAATAGCGTTTTTAAAAAAACTTTGAGTGATAGCTTCATCGTTTAATTTGACCAATTATTAAAATTCTATATTCTCATTGTCTGATCATTCTGCTCTCTTGTTTATTAGAGTAACATTTTTAAAATTTCAGAATTAAAATCGTATTTTTTGTGGGATTTCCCCCTAATTTTTCACATATAATTAACATTTGTGTGTCAAGTAGTCAAAGTTAAAATAAAAATAAGACACATCATTATGAATCCCTAGTCTGACTCATTTATAGGAGGAATTTTTTGTCATAAATATAGGTCATGTAGCCATGTAGGTATTTAACCATCTTTTTTCAATTTTACCTATATATATATATTATTAATTGTAGGGTGTGATGTAGTGAGAGAGAAAGGGCAATAGTGAGAGAAAATGTGCGGCATATACTTTTGTGTTAGGTAGCATTTTTACCTTAGAAGTATACATGTTGGAGCCACTGAGTATCCGGAAGTTTTCTTGGGATCAGATTTAACACGGAAGTTTATAAAATGTAATTTTTCACCTAGATCAATGGATTCTTAACAGACATTTGTTTTCATTCGAATAAGGCATGTGTTATTCAAATGAAAGCTTCCTCTTCAGTGTAAAACTCATTCAATCAAATTTTTCCCCAACGTTTTAGATTCAATCGAATATACAAGTTAAGATTGAATCGAATCAGTTTTATATTCATTTGAATCATGAACTTTCTAAACCTTATTTTTCCCTAACAGTTTAGAAAGTGGGAAAAACGGTTTAGAAAGTCTCATTCGAATGAATATAAAACTCATTCAAATGAGTTTACTCTTTATAAACGGTTTAGAAAGTTTAAACTTTAAAATGTTGTAACATCTTCAGTTCAGCTCCAAATTTGACAAATAACATATCATTGGAAAGCCCTTTGAGTATAGTTTCAAATAGAACAAGTGTCAAATCAATTGGATATCTAAATTGAGAGATATGATAAAAAATAAATATATATCTAGAATAGTCGTATTCGTGATACATGTTTAGTTTTTCACCATATCTCTCAAAACAAAATCCTATGATTGTGAAACTTATGCCATTTGAAAGTAGAGTCAAAGGGCTTTTCAATGATAGGTAATTTGTCAAATTTGGAGCTGCAATGATGAAGTTAAAGCATTTTGAAATTTAAGCTTCTAAACCATTTATAATGAGTAAATTCATTCGAATGCGTTTTAGATTTATTCGAATAATGGACTTTCTAAGCCGTTGGAAAAAAATAAGGTTTAGAAAGTCCCTGATTCAAATGAATAAAAAGCTGATTCAATTCAATCTCGACTTTTATATTCGATTGAATCTAAAACGTTGGGGAAAAATTCGATTGAATGAGTTTTACGCTGAAGGGGAAGCTTTCATTCAAATAACACATGCTTTATTCGAATGAAACCTCCGTTAAGAATCCATTGCTCCAAGTAAAAATGCTACATTTTATAAATTTGAGGGGTGAATCTGGTCCCAATAAAACTTCTGAATATTCAGTGCTCCAACGTGTATACTTCCGTGGCAAAAATGCTATTGAATCATGTATTTTTTTTCAGCACCCATTCTTTAATAAAGATAAATTAATGTATTTTTTTATATATATGAGATTGCGTTGCGTACATATGTTTCGTAAATCCATGGAGAGAACGGACATAGATTTCGAAGTAAATATGTCTCACTATAATTGAATTTGATTTAATTTAATGGACTTGTTTCGTAAATCAATGGAGAGAACGGACACAAATTTCGAGGTAAATATGTGAGAGGAATTTTGTCTCAGTAAGTGCATGAATGGCTTTTGAATGCTCAAACGGGCTATCCAAACAAGCCTAATATCGACTTGGTGAGAAAATCGTACTATATATTACCTTTGTTACTTATTAGTCAGTCATGTATTTAATGATATTATTAATTTAAATAAAATTTTATATGGTCCAACAAACATGAAAATCAGATTATCTTCCCGTTTTTATATAAAAAACCAATAGCCGCCACGGCCACATGGAATGATTTTCCTCTTCTTTTTGTTCTTTTAAAAAATTGAAAAGCATAATAAATGATGATGGATTGAAGAAATTAATTATTTTCGTATTAAATATTGATGGAAGATGGAGATGGGCAGACAGGAAAGTCATCGATTGGCATATCATTATTGAAGTGTTTTAACTGCCTGGCTCAAGATTTCACCTCTTTTAATAGAGGATTTTCATTTTATTTTATATCAGTGTGGCTTTGAATTTGAGTATTTGATTATAGTGTCAACAAAGTGACGTTTGGAAAAGCGATACATAGAGAATTGCTTTTACCATTTATGAGATAAGTTTATAAACGAAATCATTTTGATTTATAGAAAAATAATATTGAACCCATGTGTGAGGGTTTTCAAATGTTTTTCCAAACACCCTTTACAAATTTCTGATCACAATATGTACTCCAAAACGTATAAAATCTAATATAATCACTTTATCCATGTCGGTACATTTTATAAAAATCTTATAAAAGAAAATTGAGCCTTTGCATAATACATTTTAATGATTTTACTGAATGTTAAATTTTTTAAATATGCTCATATTTAATAAAAGTTACGAGAGAGTAAAAAGTAATGTGATGTTGTAGGTAAATGTGATTAATAAAGATAATATTCGTTCTAGTTATTTTTGTAAGTAATAACTACCTAGATCATGCAAAACAAATTAACGGTTATAATTAGTAAAAACAATGAATGTGTAAAAAATATAATTTTTCAAACATGCTATTACTTACAAATATGATAAATAAAAAGGAGAATGTGTGAAAAATATGAGAGAGAAAGTGCGAGGGAAAAATATGAGAGAGAAATAAAAATGGGGAAATGCATTAAATTTTTATATAAAAAATTGTTATTTATATATAAGACCAAATCACAAGAGAATTGCTTATAAATAATAGCAGGGAACATTAGAAATTACTTAAATTTTATAATAAATTTAATACTTTTACTTATTTTTATTGGCACATGCATGCGAATTAGTTAAACTGTCTTATAATTTAAACCGAAAGGAATCGTACATAAGTAAAACATTTCACCACTTGAGTGTCACTCAGATAGTTTAGTAATTTGACAAAACATTTTTATATAGCCGTAAGTTCCTCAATAAAATATATTTTGTCAGTTTATTTATACTTTTTTCAGGTTTGGATAGATTACAAAGAAACGATTATAATTAATTAAAATGGACTGCAATTTCATCAAAGCAATATTTCCTTGCTCCACACCACATTGATACATTAGAAAAGTCAAGATCATTGGTTTAAAGAAAAACAATATTAAGATGATGAAAAATTGTTCATTCAACTACTTTAGATTTGAATAATTTACCGGTTTTTCCTTACACTTTGTTGTAGAAGATTAGTATCGCTTCAAGACTTATAAGACCTTAAGTAAGCTCATAAATAAATGAAAAGTATAAACCAAACTCACTGAAAGGCTAAATTCTAATCGATTATTTGAAAAGCTTTTATATGAAGACTGAAACTAGACATAAAGGCCATTTTTTATGCTTGAAATTCACATTTTGACATAACGATGGCACAAAGATTGATATCGGTTTTGATTCTTAAAATCCATTTTGAAAGGAAACCATCAACACAAGCGAAGATAAATACGTTTGGGAATTTGTTGAAAGAATGATTTCATACAAACTGAGATAAATGTGAGAGAAGTTTTATCTCGACTTGCACAAACATAATTTGTAACGTGACTACCAAACAAGTGCATAGTTGTGTGTTGCCTTTTAATAAATAGATGTACTCCTTCATGCCCATGAGGTACTCTTGTGGTTTTACTTATATTCATCTCATTAAATTTTTCATTTGAATGTACACCTTTATCCTTCATTTATTGTTATGTTGAATTTGCTCTCATACATATGGTATAATATATATTATATAAGGATAAAATTTGTCAAATTTTAAGGTAAAGTTAATGAATTTTAAAATTTTCTTAAACTTATATGAAACATGTTGGAAGTAACTTATAAAAATGATTAGAATAGTATGTCTAGAAAAAAAATTTTGGGGTCGTAACATAATTTGCTTATAAGGCAATTAATGTTTATTTGTTAATTTTACCCATAAAACAAATACTTAAATGTGACTCCTTATATTTTCTATCTCCTTTAAAATTATATTTAATATGAGTAAATTTAAAATTTTATTTAATTTAAGACTAATTTGATGTGAGAAATGACTAATTTTTATTATCTTCATTAATTTAGATGTAAAAATGAATAGATGAGCCATTATGAGGTGTTTATAATAAGGACAGTATTATCATGTGAGACCCAAATAGGTATAACTATAAATTCCTATATGGGCTTTTTAAATTTTCTACTCCAAGTTTCACTTCCTATATCAACTTGGGCTTTTCTCTACTCTTTTAGGGTGTTGTATAAATGTACGGGTTGGGATCGAATCTATCCATTCTAATATGTGACACTTATTTTATTTAATAAATAATCTTAACCAACGTTTTTAGATCTAGTGGTACAATAGCTAGGATAAAATCATTTTCAGTAGAAGGATAATTATCTTATAACCAACAAGATATGAAATTATAAACAACAGTACTACTTTTCTTTTATTATAGGTATTTATTTCATATTATATTTTATAATTAAGCAATTAATTTAGCTTTTTAATCTTCTAAAAAATCAATTGACTCTTATATTAAGATTAATGGTAGTATATAGTAACTTTTTTTAATTATCTCATATTTGTTTCTTTCTACCTAATATATTGGTACTCTGGGCTTCTAAAGGAAGCAAATCTAGAAATTATTGATGCAAAATTCTCAATTTCCATGCTAAGAAATCATATACACGATAATAAAATTTATTTTTTATACATTCAATAATAACCTTTATTGATACCTAAATCCTGTTTAATTTCACAAGAAGGTACTTGTAACACTTGTTAATATACTTGAACAAAATTTGATGTGAGAAAGTTGCCTCTTTTTCATTATCTTTCTCAATAAAATTCCTGTGAAGCCAATAATATGTGTCGTCGCCCTCCTTCCTCCTCCACGGATTTGCTGTCAGCCTATCACTCTCGCGTCTCACCTGGTGCCGTCGCCCTCCTTTCTCCTCCTTGCCACTCACATCGCTGTTGCCGTCGAGAGAGAATGAAGGAAGAGAGAAACAGAGAAGAGGGAGGGAGAGCGGGTGAGTCGGAGAGGAGAAAGTGTGGTTATAGCAATGGTTTTATGGAGTTAACAGCCTGTTTGTATAAAAAAATGGAGTTAACAGCCTAACACAGAGACAGAGGAGAAGTAAATGACACTCAAGCTCTTTGACGCAATTTTTTTAACAACAAAAAAATTTGTTAATCTCTCTGACAAATCCATTCCATTTGAGTTCCGACTGAATTCTTAATCCAGACTAAACCAAACAAATTGCTCCGATCAAAACATTTTAGTCGAACACCACGTAGGAAAATAAAGTTGTTTTATGCTAGGTTGGGAATTCGGTAAGCGAACTTTTATAAATTCTGAAATAAATATATGAGAGAATTTTTATCTCGATTTACATGGTAACGTAATGCATTTCCAAACTAGCACTAATGTCATTTTCTCCTCTCACGCACAAGTACACAACATTTAATGGTTCAATACAAGTCACCTCATGTCATTTGCCTTCTAGTGACCCAAATACTTTATTCATTCTGGAATTTAAAATACAAACTGTTGAGTCATTATGCATGTTTGAGAAATTGTTGAAAAAATGATTTCAGTCGAGCCTCACGTAGGAAAAAAAGTTGCTTTGTGCTAGTTTCAGAATCTGTTGGAAGAACGATTTACGGATTCTGAGATAAATACGTGAGAGGAGTTTAATTTCGATTTATGTGGTAATGCATTCCAGATCCTCCAAAATACATTCTCAAACAAGCACTAATGTCATTTTCTCCTCACACACAAGTACGACATTTAATGGTTCAGTACAAGTCATCTCATGTCATTTGCCTTCAGGTGACCCACATACTTTGAATTGAAAGTACAAAAGCAGTTGAGTCATTATGTGTCTGAGTATCTAGAAAAGTGATTTTAGCCGGACCCCAAGTAAGAAAATAAAGTTGCTTTGTGCTAGTTTAAGAATCCGTTGGGAGAACAATTTACGAATTCTGAGATAAGTATGTGAGAGGAGTTTTATCTTGATTTACATGGTAATGCATTCCCAAACAAGCACTAATGTCGTTTTCTCCTCTCACATACAAGTACACAACATTTAATGGTTCAGTACAAGTCACCTCATGTTATTTGCCTTCTGGTGACCCAAGTACTTTATTCATTCTGGAATTGAAATACAAAACAGTTGAGTAGAATCTGTGCAAATCGAGGTATGTGAGAGAAGTTTTATCTCGATTTGTGTATAACATTGTTTTAACGTGCTTCCCAAACAAGCACATTGTAAATTCTTCAACACTTGAGAAGGACAGCAAAGATATGGATCTTCTTTAATCTCGATTTTGAATGATATTACTACCTCCACTTTTTCTCATTTAATTCCTCAGATGGTTCAATCCCTACAACATGAATGAATTTAACTATGCCTTTGATTATCAATGATTATTCATTTGAATTATTGAAGAATTGTAACTTATATAAAGATGAATATAAAGAAAATTTGATTATCAATCTGATCCATTAGTTGTTGAACTACTATCTCAATTGGTTTGTAGTTTGATCCGGCTTTTTCATCCTTAGAGAAATCACAGTTCAAGCTTATTTAGTTGTGACATATGGCAAGAAAGGTGGCTGCAGGCAATGAGGTGGAAATGTTAGTATAGAATTTGATCAAAAGGGGGTGAATTGCTTACTTTTTAAAATTAAAAACTCAATCGCAGAAATGAAACAAAATCACCAAAGGGAGAGAAGAGAAAAATCGACACGAGCGATTTATACTGGTTCGATCATCTTGACCTACGTCAAGTCCTCAGAACGCCTCTGAGAGTTCCAATCCACTATCCAACAACAATCTAGGCACACCGGGCCTTTACAAAAGGAGGCTTACTTCCCCTTACAACACGTACTAAAACAAGTTTCACTCACTTTGGTTTTTCAGCTCAAATTCAACCAAACTGATTCAAGGTCCCAACCTTGAATATCTCATAGGAATACAATAAAGTTTGACAAGATAAACTCTCTTGATAGAGTAGATAGTCAAATATTTAAGCTCACACAATTTTAATCAACAAAATGACAGACATGTAAATGCAGAGAATAATAACGTATTTAGTTCGTTCATCGTCACTCTTTGTCTTCAATGCCTCTTCATTTATAGGTGAGATAGCATTCACTAGCAGTTGCTCTGAGTTTGAATAACCGTTAGAGAGAGAGGCTGGAGTCTGTTACTTAGATTCTCGTGTGCTTTGTTTTTCCAACTTTATCTGTTCTGACAATATTTGCTCGTTGAAAGAAAAAGTATAGCCATTAGAGTTCTGACAAAGAGAATAAGTGTTTGTTGATCAAGATTCATATGTTGGAAGGAGATTCGATTCCATTCTACTTTGCTTTGATATGCATTAATGGCTCTGGTACGCTGATAACATCTATAAATTTGTTCCTTCAGAGTCCATACTGGAGAGCAATTTAGAGAACTCATTTCCTGTTACTCAGTCAAAGCATAAGCATTTATGGGAGCAGGTAAAATTGAAATGTCCCAGCACGAAAATGGAAAGCTCTGGTACTCGCTATGCGTAGCTGTGTCAGAAGCCATGTTAGAGAATAGAGAACTTGAGTTCTCTATCTCTCACAACTCGAGTTTCAATACATTGAGTTTAAAACCATGTAGTGAAACTTTCATTTGTAACTTGAGTTTGCCGTGAAAGTTCTAAAGCATAGTTGAAAAACTTTTATTAGAAATTTCAGGTTTTGATATCAAGTTTTGGAGTCCAGTTGTATAACTTGAAATTATGGAAATGAGGACTCAAGTTTTAAAACGTGTGAAAAACTATTCAGTTGAAAAGGTCCTCGAGACTTGAGTTTAGAATCTCATGAACTCGAGTTTTGGAAAACTTTCAGTTAGGACTTAAGTTTGAATATCAAGTTCTTGAACTGATGAAATTTCGCAAGACATGGAACTCGAGTTTGAAAAACAAAGGACTCGAGTTCTGTTAAACTCTAAGTCAAAACTTCCAGTTTTCAATTTAAGTTTTGTGAAATAGTTGTGGAACTTGAGTTTTATAAAGGCAATCTTCATAAATGAAGTTCAGAAGCCTGAGACTCGAGTTTTGGAAATATGGAACTCGAGTTCTATGAACTATGAAATACAACTCAAGTTTTCTCAAGCTACAACTCGAGTTTTACTGAAAGTTTTGTGAGAAAATTCAACTCAGATCATGACACTCGAGTTTTGTAAAATGTAGAACTCGAGTTTTACTTCATGACTTCAGCTTGCACAGATCACAGTCCAGCATTCAGCACATGGCTCAACTTGGAACGCCCATAACTCTCTCAATTCAACTCCAAACCTTGCAACTAATATATCAATGGAAATTCCTACATGTCTATTTTCACATGAAACAAGAATCAATTCCAAATATGTTATATAAAGAAAGTTATGACATATACAATAAACAAATGTCACTGATAAAGCATTCAAATCGACCACCAAATTTTGAAAATTATATCTCCTTCATATGAAATGCTTTGATGCTGGTTTTGATGTCTATGAACCCATTAGGAGTCTAATTTCATATGAAATTGGTTTCGCATCAATCGGAGTAGTGGTTTGGGAAATATGAGCAAAATACCATACATATGTTGAGCTAACAGAAAACAGAGAAGCTGAAACTTGCATTTTGATAACTCAAAACTCGAGTTTTGAATCCAAAAGGTTGAAACTCGAGTTTTGATGACCCAAAACTCGAGTTCTAAAACTAAGAAGTTGAAACTCAAGTTTTGGATGACCCAGAACTCGAGTTTTGACTCTAAACTCATCAAACTCTATTTTTATTTTCAAGAAATGGTTTTGAGCATCCAAATAAAGTTTAGATGAATGGTAATTCAATGTATGATGATATAACATCTATTTGAAATATTTTAACATTCAAGTTGAGTTATTTAACCATATCATCTTCTAATTTAAAAAGGATGCACAAATATAGCAGTAAATCTATATGGTTATAAAACTTTTTTCTCTTTTATATTTGACATCATCAAAACTAATCATATTTAACTGCGGCAACCTAACATCTCCAAAGCAATACACAAATATATCCACACTTCCAACCTTTTGCATTCTTACACACCGCATCACAAAAATACAGATGTAGATTTGAACTAATAAGAAGAGTATGTATGCGGACACATGCATGTAAATCAACACATTAATTACTGTGACTCGTCATCTTAGAACTTAAAGTGAAGCACAAAGCACAATCTAGTCATTATTATAGTTTGCTAACTGGCATCTTCTCTATCTGCTCGATAAATAGCATCACATATTTGAATGGCAAGTAAATTGGAACTACGATGCCTTCCTCTCCTTTTGCATTCCTATGTGCAACAAAGAAACTTGCTCCAAGAAAGTCTCCAGCACCAGTCGTTGCTGGTCCACCATATAATGCCTTGCCCCAACCAAAATCTATATCATGTAAGCCAGCACGTGTCAGATCCGAGACAAGCCAAGACCTTGAGGTTGCAAGAGTAGGCCTTCCTCTAATCACCATAAGATCAGATACAGAATTTATATACTCTTTTGTCGCCATAGCCTTTGATCGCTTGACTAGATCTAATGCATACGCGAATGATCTTTCGCAGATCTTGCCAGCGGTAGTGGCGACAGCCGGGAACACGAAGCTTTGCCGTAATAACCTTGCGGCAGTAGGGGCTTCCCTCTCACGTTGTTATTGCATTAAGCGGACCTCCTTGTGTGGTTCAAGCTGTAAAGCTTTAGTGCAACAACGCCAAATGAAAGCAGTGAGGACTTAAAGGTAGAGTTGTGATGAGGGAACAATTGATGAATTGCCTTTAACTGGTTTGGCCCAAAGAAGAAGGAATGGTAGACCATGTCTTGGCATATTGTTTCATCGTCATTAGGAACTTCATCGTACTCAAGATGGGTGCATGTAATACGAAGTGGGTCCCTTGCATTTAGCAGCTCTCTGCACCAAACAGGAGGAACTGAAGGCTCACGAGCACCATTTGCAATCTCATATAAGGCCTTAAGGAATTGAGTAATACTAGGACCATCGCTCATGGTGTGGTTCAAGGGAAGAGCGAAAATGAAACCACCACACTTGAAACGTTTAACCTATTGTTAAAAGGAGAAAAACTCGGCAACATTGGTACATGTTGGAGGAATTGGTGTGAGGAGAGAAATATCTCCCAATTTTCAAAATTGTTTTTAAACTTCAAAATTATGGCTTTCTGTGAGCCATTCAAACACTTTCGAATTCTCCATAATCTATTTTGATAGAATCAGAAGTTATTTCTTTTTCTACCTTTTTAGACTATATTATTGAAATCATTTTTGTCACTTTTCTTCATAAGTTACATAAAAAGTACTAGCAAGGTGAAATAAATAACTAAACATCACCCTAAGTTCACATTCCACTAGCAATTTGACTTTTTTAGAAGATGTTAAGGAAATTGAATACATTACTTCAAAATGTTTAGTTCATCATTTTTCTGTAAATTAATTTGCTTAATTTATAAATTAATTTGCTTTAACGCATCATTATTCTCTGATTACATCTTTGGTCATTTTAGTCGGAAATATTTGTGAGCTTTAGTAGTTAACCATTCACTCTTTCAAGAGAGTTTACTTTGTTAATCTTTGTTGTAATCTTGTGAGAGATTCAAGGTTGGAACCTTGAATTTGTTGGGTTGAATTTGAGACGAAAAACAAAGTGAGTGAGACTTTATTTTAGTGCGTATTGTAAGGGGGAGTGTGTAATATCCCAATTTTTATTTAGGATTTAATTGGGATTAAGAAATAATTAGGTGAAGAAGAAGAAGAGGAAGAAGAAAAGGGGTCGAATTGAAATTTTTATAAAATATAGGGCCAATTTTGTAATTTTCTAAAGTTTTGGGGCCTTTACTGTGATTTTTCCCTTTTGTTTTTCTGGCCACTTCCACCGCCATCTGCATGAAGAAACTAAAAAAAAAAAATTTTAGAAAGCACCACGTGTGGGTGCT